>CCAG010022572.1:0-16940 GCA_001077435.1 Glossina morsitans morsitans
TTTGGAAGCAGCAAATGGCATTTCTTCTTTTACCTTCTTTTCTTGGTTTTCATTTATTTATTTTTTTTTTCAAATTTTTATTTAAATCCGATATGTTTGAAAAACATTAAAAACTAAAGGATTTTATTATGATTGTGGATACATCATGAAATCGTTAAAAATAAAGCGCTTGAATAATCATCATCATTAACATTTTTCGTTTAATCATTAGCACAATTTTTGAGGTTTTTCTTCTTTTCTCTATTTTGTGGTTTTAATGTTAGTGTGGCTTAATGTGAGTGAATGAGTGAGTGAGTGAGTGAGTGAGAGTGTGTGTGTGTGTGTATGTGTGTGTGTGTGTGTGTGTGTGTGCATTGTATTGTATTGTGTCGTATCATGTTTTGTGTGCTATGCTATATTGAAATGTATTATATTTTACAGTAAGTATAGAATGGTATTCTATTCTATTGTATTGTATTTTGTATTGAGTTGTATATAAGAATGTGTTCGAGATTGATGTCCGGTATGCGCGGGTATATGTGAGTATGTTGCTTTCATAAAACAAAGTCTTTACTTATATAAATATGTTTTCTTTTAGTTATCGTTTACAATAAATTAGTTTATAAATTTATAATGTGAATGTGTGTAATTTTGTACTTTTTGAAGAGGTTTTTATCCATTTTTAATTCTTTTCCTTTTTTTAGTTTTAACCAATTGTTTTAAAAAATATTTTATATAAAGTGTATCGTTATTCGTTTTTTTCTTTTTTCATCATAATAGGACAAAATTTAAGTAAGGCAGGGTTTTACTTATTTATTTTATATATGGTTTATGTTTTCAAACATTTTTCGTAAGAAATTTATTTGTTCTTTTTTATCTTTTTTTTTCTTTCTCTAAATAAAATAAAAACAAAGAAACTTAAATTTTATGAGTTATTTGGACGAACACTTGGTGATACTAAAATGCTGGCTGGGTTTAACATCTACGCCGTTTTATTATTATCATTTTTAAATTTAACGAATCTTTTATAAAATATTTTTATTTAATTTTATAATTCTTTTGCCTTCCAATTCGAACGTTTGTTTGCTTTGTTTTTAAGAAATAAAAAATTTCCCAAAACCATTTGGTATTTTCTCTTATTTTTTTTCTTTTTTTATTAATTTGAACAAATTTATCCTTTATTATAACATAATAAAAACTATTTTAAGTGAGCAGCACGTAGTTCGCTTTAAGCGTATGACACATAATTAAGAGAGAAAAGGAAGTTCTTTTAAACATTACACAGAAAATTTCAGAATAAAATTAAGAGCGCGCAATCAAATATCGGATGCGCAAATGTAAAGAATGAATTGTATGGATGTGACGGATAGAATTGGCAAATACGAGAGCGAGGATTTTATTATATAATAATAATAATAATAATAATAATAATAATAATAATAATAATAGTAAGATTAACTATCTTTTGTTTCTCTTAATGCTTTGGGCGGGTTCTTTTAACTTACACCCACACACAGACACACACACACACACTGTTATGCCCAGGTGTGTCTAGGTGTGTGTGTTTATCTTATACTAGCCTAACATAATAAATTTTATTTTAACTGCATTTGGTTTTTTTTTACATTTTTTTTTTTTGTTTTTTTTTACATGTAATGTTAATGTTTACCTATGCAATAGTAGTTTTACAAAAAAATGGAGGCATATATAAATCGAATTGAGGCAAAAACGAGAAAAATTGAGGAAGTATTATTATTATTATTGTTGTTTTTGTTGTCATTTGTTTGTCTATTTTTGTTGTTGTTGTTTGTTGTTGTTGCTGTTCTTATTTTAACCGTAGTTTTATAGAATCCTAACTAAAAATTTTCATTTGTGTTCTTTCATTTGCTGTAAAATTTTCTTCGTTTTGCATTTGCTTTTTTCATGCTTTGGATTTTGTTCAAGTGACTGACTGATGATGTGTGTGAGCTTGTAGTTTATTAAAATATTTGGTTTTTCATTATTATTATTTTCTTTTTTCTATTATTTTATATATGTTGTGTATTTACTTTTTTTTTTTGTTTTTTTGCTTTCTTTTTAGTCGAAGTTGACATGCCAAGTTATTTATATATTCCAATACCATGTGCGATAGTGACATTGCGTATAAGTATGTATATAAGTGTATCTATGTATTGTATGTCATGTATCTATGCGTTGTATGCATCTATGCATTGTATGTATCTATGCATTGTATGTATCTATGTATTGTATGTATCTATGTATTGTATGTATGTGTGTATATGTGTGTATGTTTACGAATACATAATTTATCCGATTAGTTTACGTTGTGGTAACGTTGTCTTTGACATCAGCAGCAGCAGCAGTAGTAGTGGTTTCCTCATCAGTAACTGAACTATTAATATTCGATAGCTTATTTTCTATATCCAAAGTATTCAACTTGTGCATGGAAGGTTTAACATCTAAATTAATCTCATTAGCATCGTCTTCATCAAACCCCTCAGTGAAGTAAAATTGGATTGGGTTGCTCTTCAACATTTTGTCCTCCTCCAATGAATTATTTCTATACCAAATTAAATAAAATTTGACATCACATATGAAAACAAAAAATAAATAAAAGGATATCTACTACTACTATTACTCGCAAATAAAATATAATAAATAATTAACATCATTTCAAAAATTGAAATAAAAAACTCTTCAAATATTATAATTTGCTATTCAGACGAAAGTAAACAAAAGAAGGAAAGATAACTTACAATTTATCATTGTCTTCAGTGACTTCCTCTTTTTCATCACCTTGATCTTGATTTTTGTCTTTGCTAGGACCATTAGTAGCAGCAGCAGTTTGCGTATTAAGCTGTTGTAGCTGACTAGCAGCTTTACGCAAGTGTTCGTCAGTTGCCATCAGTGGCATACCCAACGGTCTCGTCCACATACCTTCGTCATCTTCATAGTCATCTATTAAATTATTTGCAATAATTTGTGCTTCGTTTTTTATTTGCAATCTTAAAAAATTAGCCGGCCAGCCAGGTTTTTCCACATTAGCATTGTTGTCATATCCTTCCGAATTTTCGGAGCCAATTTTATTGGCATTGCTCCCGGTCTCATTGGAAAAAACGCACTCATTGCCCACGTTGCTGCCAGTCGATACTGCGAAGCTTTCACCTAAATCATTACTAAAGGAACTAAAGTGAGCATCGAAATCGGCAAAATTATCTGGACCAATGTCCGTAGCCCAGTGTGCTGAATTTCCAGCTGTGACGGCGCTACTACTTTTAAGCATATTGAAATCGTCATTCATTTCCCATGGATTGCTGGTGGCAGTGAAGGGGGATAACAATGCTGAAGATCTGCCGTAAATGGAGAGAACCTCGCCGCCAGTTGCATTCTCATCTTCATCATCATCGTCAAACTGTAATAAATTGAGAGTGTTGTTGATGAGCTCCTGCCCACCATGTGTATTCATCATTAGCACTGCCGTCATTATACTACTAACTGTCCTAATGAAATTCACAATTATTGCACGCACTTTTTACCTTCCTTTCGCAACCCCGCAAAAGTACAATCATACGACGTTGAACCCCCACCCGCCTCTCTTGCGACAACACTCAAAACCCCATCACAACTTGTGCGAATTATTCCTTATTTTGAATTTCATATATCGATCGTATCTATTTTGTTTTGGAAATGAAAACCGCAAAATTTGATTGGGATCAAACATTTATAAAATTGAAAGCTACTTTTCAAATTGACTTCTTTAATAATCTTACATACCGACCGGATTATATGTTGTTATATGTTATGAATATTTTTCAAAAATTTGGTTTTGTAAAACGCCGCGCTTTGAAAGCATAAAAAAGTCGCGCTTTCTTGTTAGTGTTGGTTGTGGTCGTTTCAACAGACCTATAATATATACAGGGCTAAATAATTCCCATTAATATTTTATATTAGATAATTTAATACATTGCAGAGAAAAAAAACTCTGATATCCATCCTTCCTTCCTATATAAGATCAGACCAGAACAAATACAGGCCACTCAAGGTTGCAATGCAAATGGCTTTGTAGCGTGTGGCGTAATCTTCAGTGCCTAGTAGGCGTGTTATTAAATTTTTAAGTTGACAAAATAGGCCAAGGCTAAGAATAACTGCGAATAACTTCGAAAAATTGTGTACGCAGCGCAGGTTTTACTAAAAGCGAAACATCAGCAAAATAGTCTGGTGCTAAACATATTTACTTTATAGAGTGTGTTCTTCAATGAACAACTCAGCGCTCTTAAATAAAGATACGACGCTACGACGCCTCCGTCAGTACACTTTATTTCAGTGATGATTGATAGCATAGACGATTAACCCTACAAAAAAGTTGGTTTCTACCTTTTGCTTTCATTTCAATTCAAGCTTCAAGATATAATTTTTAATTGTATTTTTATAGGAAAAGTAGAAAGTTCCTTAAAGCAATGAAACTTAGTTCTATTGATAAAATCACAGGCAAAGCAGGAGAGAAGCGGGCAAGCATATTATTTCTTTTATTTCAGATGTTTTTTGTCAGTCTTTTTGGACGTTTCTTTCAATTTTGCAGTGAATTTTTAACAATGCATAATAAAAACTTAATATTGATCAGATAATGTTTAAATTACTTACCGCATCCGAGTTATCCGTATAAGCGCAGAGGCTACTGCTACCGGTCATTGAGGAGTTAACAAATTTAATGAAGAAATGAATTCGCGAAACAAAATTAATTTACGACACAGATACTTACAATGCGTCCGACAAATCAGTATCAGCTAAAAAGTCTAATGTAATATTATAGTCGCATGCTTCGTGAGCATTGCAATTGGCTAGCAGTTGACTCTGAGTTTTTAATGCTTTGGTCAAGTCACCGGTGTCGTTGTTCATAATTGAATGCCACAATTCACGCTCAGCATCGCTTTGAAAGTTCGCTTCGATTAAGGCACCAATATTTTCACATTCTGATATACAATTGATAACATGCCTAAAGATTTGTATTAAATGGCCCATATAACCTAAACGACAACCTTTTTCCACTGACCTATGGAAATAAATAAAGAACAGTGTCTGACTCCGACTAGGAAACAATTTAAAAACAAGAACTTACTCAACATCCCGATTATGTTGCCAACAATCCATTAATTTTGATATAATTTTGCAATTAACAATAACCTAAGAAGCGGAAATATATATAAGAAAAAGAAAAGAATGCATACTTATGATGTAGTTGTTACATGAGTTTGTAAGTTGGACGGTCCCATATTGACGGACACTTTGGTTAAATCTTGTTCATTATTATCGCCAACATTATCGGTTGACATCTCATCTATATTCGTATTAAGTTGCTCAACATTAACATTTACATTGCTTTCCATTAAAACTTCAACAAATTCTAATTTTGCTCCTTCCGATGATTGCTCTTCATTTTTTACTTCATCTACTGGCTGTGCTGCCATTTCACTGTTTATATCTTCTTTAATTAGCTCCGCTTCTCGCTCTTCTTGCCTTTGCTGCTCTTGCTTTCGATCTTCGTCCACATTTAGACCGTCTCCCATACGGCGGTCGTCATTTATTTCGGGATAAGCCACGACGGGAGTGCATTGCTGCTCTTCCTTAATATTGAATATATTATCCCTGTTGTCGAAGACATTATCACCCAGATTGCAGCGCCTATTTTGCGAACTGTCGATAATTTGAGTAGAAATATTGGAAATGTTGTTGTTATTGTAGTTCGTTGAGGAGTTATAAAATACGATTTGAAGACACTTCTCCACTTCACTGTGCAAAAAATTATTCCAACAGTACTGTTTGAACAAATACAGCAACGTTTCAAAGAAATCTGTCTCACAGATACTGAAAGAAATAATCAGAAAAAACCCAACCGATATCAAAAAGTTTCACCTAATTGAAGAAATTAAAAAGTTCGACAACTCACGCTTTGGATATGTCTTCATTATTGGTCTGCAATAATACTGTAAAAAGACGACAAATCTGCAGACGAGTCATACCAAACGGTGGCGATAATGTAGCTGCCGATATTACAATATCGGGTTTCTGGAAATAAGAATGAAAGCATTAGCATCTATCGAAAAACAAAAGCAAGTTATATAAGCTGCGACTTACTTTTGGCGGGTTTCTGAGTAACTCGTTAAAGTGTTTTAGATGCGGTTCTATGACACAGATCACAGTTTTTAATAAATCTTCGTGAATTTTCCTTTCACGGTCTTGTAAAAATTTCAAACGATCTGAATTACGTTCATCCCTTTAAAATTTAATATTTTTTTTAATAAAAACAAGAATAAAAAAAGGCTGCATTCGTTTTAGGGCGAATTCTCGTCGCCTACCACATCCAGCAGATATATAACAATTGTAAACTCTTCTGTCAAGTGTGAGGATATCGTCTGGCCGATTATTTTTTAACTCTATTTCAGATTAACTCAATAGTCGTCAATATTTTTGCCGATAAAAATTTTAACCAAATTAATACATACATATAGATAAAAATATTTTCCATTTTTTTTTTTCTTTTTTAATATTATATGGCAGATTTTTTAATTTGACACGCGAAATTCCGCAAGAAATATTTATTTCTTGTCAGTTTAGATATTTCAAATTTAGTTTAAGACTTATGAATGCCTTAGCGGACAGATAGATGGGAACTTGTACAACAATAGAGTCGAAATACCGCGCTGATCGAATACAAATATAATATATCTCTAGTTTTTTTCGTGGTCGGTATAACAAGTATCGCAAATTCAAATGAACTGAAAACAGGAAGCTTACACGATAACTATGGGTTTTATAATTTTAAGTACAACCGTTATTCCTGACACAATTGCGCTCTCTTGAGCATTTGGTTGCAAAATCACATTAAACAAGGCTTCTAAAGTCGGTGCACTTTCAATATTCTTTAAAATTGGGTTTGAACCATCAAAGGCAGGCTCAAATGAATCATTGTCTTGTTCAGTTTGACGCATAGTGCGTCCTTGTTGTATAAGATCACAGAGAAATTCCGATACGTTTGTATGCTTCTCACACTCTTCAGGTTCAGCCAAAATGCGGATTAGCTTCTCGATCAAGCCCTCCGCGTTCAGCCACTGGAAATTTAGAAACGAAGCTTACATCATATGGATGTCAAAGGGTCGTGAACGAAATTAACTTACATCGTAAAGACTTCGTTTTAATTGGCCGCCTTCGACGTTGCGCATCATTTGCATAATGAGATCTGGGATAACAGGTGTTGTGAAATGCTTACATATCAAATCCAAAAAATTATTCTGCAATTTAAGGTATTCCAAGAGTTTGAGGCACATTTGTTGATACAAAAACCAATCTTGATCAGACTTTTTGGTGAAGAGCGTTCTAAATGTCTTGCTAAAAAACGAGGCTAGCAAGGGATTTAACGGTGGTTGATTTTCTAGATATGAATACAACAATTTCAATGTGTCTGCATCGGCGAGTAATTTTTCATCTAAGGACGGCAAACCACTATAAACAACAAAAGATGAAAGAATTAAAAGCAACGAAGTGAAATTAAACAAACGTCACACAATATTACTTACAGTGTTAGCAGTTCACAGGCAACATTAGCATGACGAAAACGTTGAGCTACAGGCAATTCTTCCGGAGGTTCAGTTAATGTTAGTTCAACGAGACGTCGTATAACATCCGGTCGCATAAAACTAAAAATACACATTCATCAGTAAAGAACTGCATAGTAAGGATATTCAATTTCAACTTACTAGTTAAGCAAAGCTTTCTTTTGTGATTTACATTCCTGGATAATATCGTCTTCATCTAAAAACTCCTCAACTGTGACATTCTGGAAAGGAAAACAAAAACAAAATTAAATAAATAAAAACTAAATGAAATACAACGTAAAAAAAAAACGAGAGACAAACATACTAATAGCAATACATCCATGCACGTACCTCCTTTTTTAGCAGAGCTTCTATATTCTGCGAGGGCGTATAGTTCTTATCCCAAAACATTTCTTAGGTTTACGTCGTCGACGTGATGGTTGCAGCCGCACTTTTAATACAGAAATTAAAATTATTGCGTGACGTTTAAGTAGTTCCTTTTTGCTATTTTTTCACTTTTATTATATTAGTTTCACTTTATCGCAGTTTATTCCTTTTGATTAGTTTTATACAACACTGCAATTTGAAGAAAAAAATAATTCTCTAAAAAAAATATTTGCTAATTTTTTTTAATAAAGGAGTTGATGTGGCATAGAATTCAAAAATATCACAAATTGACATCATAGAAAAAATCACTGCAATCTTTCACGTTTTTTTGGGCCACATACACAAAAATTCTGTTGTACGCCATTCTTTTGAACACTGGCGAGTTTAGGTTAAAACGCGTACATTCTACTCGATTTTATTAGAAAATTACATATTCTTCCTAGATCCACAGCATGCTTTTGCGTTTTGTTTATAGCCCGAAATCTAGATATATTTTGCGTTTTTCCTAATTGAAAAAAAATTCTTTTTTCACTTAAATATTAAGGCAAGAGAACTCATACACATCTACTTTACTTGAAATGACATTTGTATATTTTTTCATAGAACAACTTTCGACTGCCTTGCTCTTCCTTTCACTTATGCAGAGAATTCAAAAAAAAGAAAAAAAATCCAAGAGAGCATATATACTCTCACACGATGTGATATATTAAATAAGTGCAAACGTCAAATATGCCGAACAATCGGACTTGTTGCTTTTTTTCACAGCTTTTTACAGAAAAAAAATATGCAAAGTTCTTGCAAATGCATTTGCATAATTATTTTTTTGTAGTTTTCATGATTTCTCCAATTTCTATTAATTGCCTAAAAAAATGCACAACGCTTAGCAAGACGGCAGCAACGTCGTTTCTATTTCTTCCGGCCACTACGACCACGACCGCACACATGAATTGATTTACAAAACGTTTTCTGTTGTCCCTTTTTATTGTGTTTCTCGTGTGCTGGCAAGCGTTTTTTTTTTTTATTATTATTAATAATTGATGATTAACTCACCCCTTTAATTCGACACAATTCTGCTTTTCTATTAAAGAAATCATTAAATGTAAATCTAGAAATGCAAAAGTAATTCCTGGTGACTGACTTTTTCGACTGACGATAACTTGTAGTATTGCCAGAATGAAATAAAAGAGTCTTACTCCCCTTTTTTCATTATTTTGTAATCACAAATAATTTTTTTTTTTTTTTTGGTAATATTAAATATTGTACGCTTCATAGCAAAAATAAAACAAATATATACATTCTCCCTGTACATATTTCTTGTATATTTTGCATGGCTTGTCCTAATGTCCAAATACAATTTTTGTACAGTTTTCTAATTATATAGAGGCATACGATATAGCATTGCCAGATTAAATGTAAAGTTATTTTTTTGTACAGGACAAGCATATTACATGTCATCAGTTCCGTCAAATTTAAAAACTAACTCCTGAATGTAAAATTCAAAATTTAAATACAAAATATTTAAATGCAATTGTGCAGGAAAAGATTGCGGCTTGCATAAAAAATATTAAACCTATCAATCCTATTCAGGTTAATTCATGTAAACGAAATAAAAAATTAAATTAAATTGATTACATTCGACAATTTTTAGTTTATTAAGTGTTAGTCTTACAAATGGGTTAAAAAATGAAACTAAATTTTACTCGGCCTAAACATAGGCCGTTTATCTCTTTGTAAAGAAAAGTGTTCTTCCTTTCTAAACATTGTTTTTCTTTTCTGATAAAATAGTAAACATAGGCACATGTCTCTATAGTCATCGTATAAAAAATGATTTTATGCTTGACACATTGTCAATTTTTCCTTCATTTAAGCAACATTAAAAAAAATTTTTTTTGAAAACTTTCATTATTAATTGTAACGATACAATGGTGTTTAGAAATCTTCCCTTCCTATCACCGCGCATGAGATATGAGCTTAATTTGATAAATTCATTTCAAGAAAATGTAGGGATTGTGTAGCTTACACAAAATATCCGCTTAACGCAATCTAAAGAACTCTAAAGCGCCATTTACGAGAAATTTATTAAAATTGAGAGCAGGAACACTAAAAAACACACACACTTCGCTGTACTGCAGTAGTAGTCTATAATTTTCGTTAATTTGCATAAAATCTTGACAATTTTACCTATAAATGCAAAAATCTAGCTTGCATGTGTATCATTGGAAGATTCATTTAATACTCGTATTTATTTTCAACCGATATAATTAATATCAAAGTAAATTCCACAGCTTCGGTGAACCTAAGCTATGGAAATATATCGCTTAATTTTCGTTTTTCTAATTAAGAAAAACGTACCACTAACTTTTGCTCATAACAACCCGAAACTTATCGCGCTGCCAATTTTATATATAGTTAAATAAAAACGATATATTGGATATAAAAACCCAAACTGAATCAAAGGAAATTATTAATACATTTTTGTTCCACTCACTTCAATTGGCCACCATTTGTATTATTACTTCCAATATTATGTAGTTTCTTTTTTTCCTTGTCGTTTATAGGATAACTTTTATTCACTTTAATTAAAAGAATAAGAAAATTCGTAACCACACAATGAACCGTCTTCTTCGAAACCAGAGATTGAATTGAACAAATTTTGTCCAGGAAAAAGCAAGTAATCGAAAAAAAGTCAAAGCGAATGTGATTTAAAAACTAAATTTCTTACTTTCTCAAGCCAATTTTGGAAGCGACAGTGCTTTTTGCTTACGTAAACAAGAAGTTTAGTTATAACGACACCGTTTAAAGTTTTTAGTCGCGGACCATTTGATGCAAGCACACGTCAGTGGAACGCACTTGTTAATTTTGAATTGAGCTCTATATAAATATACAGATCCGGAAAAATAGATAAACAAAGTCTAATAAAAATGTAATGAACAACTCACCTATTATATTATCAAAAACATGAATATATTAATCTTATTTATCATATATTATTCTTATAAGATCACTTCTGAATTGTTAAACAATTTTTATAATAAAATGATATATTTTCAACAAAATTAAAAAATAAGACTGCAGAAAACAAAACAAATTTAACTACGAGGATCACAAGGTGCTACTGGCACAGTGGTCGCCCCCTAATTTTCAGTGTAAATCTATATATTAAAGTAAAATAATGCAAATTCGCAATACAAGAAAATAAATAGTAAATGCAAACTAGGTACGAGACACGATGTGTAGGAGTAATATTAGTTAACGATATTTTTGTTGACAGTCGATAATTCAAGTCGCCTTTTCGTGTCAAAAGTAAATGTTATTTTCTATATATATATATATTTGGAGTAACCTGAATATATGACTATAAATATGCTGCTGATAGTGAAATTATTCATCTTTGGGCTATTGTAATAGATAGTGTCGGAACAAGGTTCAATTCTATAGTGTTTAGAACGATCCATAATTTGTCTCATTTCTCTATTTACTGTTTTCGCATCTTCGTGGTCGTTTTCGCAGAATATCAATCAGGCGTATCAACCGCATAAACTGTGTGAAAAAAATTTGTATCTTCGACCTCCGTAAAAAACGTTGAAGACGATAAAGTTTCATTGGTTAAATCATTATTTAAGGTAAGTAATATTTCATCCACTCGCAATATTTCACTTATCATTTCTACTGCAGAATTTGGATTGTCCCTCAGCACGTTTAGTTCAGTTTTATCTACTTCTCCAGGAAATGAAGTCCACAGCGTTTCCAAAGCTTGGGAAAGCGTTTTTGAACGCTTCTCTGGCGACATTAATTGAATCAACCTACGAATTCTTTGACGACTTGCTTCATCTCCATAGCTTACACGTACGTTGGCTAAAGTTAGTACCTTATCGTTTTTTTTGCTAATTTTTCTAACTTGTTCACGTTTTGGATGGAATAAGATTCGGACCTCAATTGAACTGTTTGCAGCAATAAGCGATCGTTTTGGCTCTATTGTGAATTCCTTGTCGAGACGTGTTATATGGAAACCAACTGGATTCACGCTGAACACTACAAAGGCCTCTAACGGTCCTTTATTACGTATGCTCATAGTTCGCTGTAGTGGATGATCAAGTTCGCTTAATCGTCCCATGGGTATAAAAGGGTATCCGACGGGTCCGTTTACAATATTGTCTAAAATTATAGAAGCATGCCCTCCGTAACCATAAAGAGGAATATCGAGAAGAGACGATTGGGTGATTACGTTACTGCGACTTCGATAGTAAAATGAAACTTTTCCAACTGCCACACCGCAAATTGTTGGGCAAAAGTTTACGACTATTAAGCGACATTCCTGCGAGTCTAACACGAACGCGCCGTCCTGTTTATTGAAAATTTGAAATCCAGGTCCGCTAACTTCTGTACGTAAAACTAAGCGATTATTCGAAGTATTCTTCACTTTCATCTGCTTACGGGAATTTGTACGCAACTTGGTGCTCTTCCAAGACAATTCCGTTTTTGTGACTTTTAAAAGTAATTTTTTAAAATCACGATGAACCAATTCATTCGAAATTGAGCAGTGTGAATGACTACATGCTATGGCGCACTCTCGACCTCTTTTACTATTTGACGGTGCTAAAGTACATTTACACATTCTTTCTGCCATGTTGTCGGTGAGGAAGCAAGAATTAGTGTTTATGTTGAAATTTGGCGGCGGACAGCTCCTAGTTGTGTTGAGTGAGGGCGTCAAGCGGCAATGATGTGAAGTTGTTGGCGGGGTTAGTTCACATCGTTCGGGAGATTTTTCGCTTGTCGTCAAATTCTTGACACATTGATTGGCGCTTTCGGAGCATTTGCAGCGAATATGATTAGATGAAAACTGACCCGTTCCATCCTTTTTGCTATCGATGCAGCCAGAAATAGCAAATTTCAAGGCATTGATGTTGTTGGTTTCACTTTTTAGGAAATGACATTTTAAGGGTGTTATGACACATTCCTCTGCTTCACTATGTCGTGGCAATGCGGTCTCTTCACGTCCAAAAAGCTTACAAGTGGATTTTCTACGTTTTATTACTGAATTGAAATCCTTTCCACAAGATTTAAGTGGCGCATGTGCTTGAGAGCCGTTTAAATTTATCTGCTTTTTCGTAATTATATTCGGAATCCGATTTCCCAGATTTTCTTTATTTTTCAAAATCGACTTGCGTTTATCAGATAATTCTTCTTTGCCAATTTCATGTGAGTTTCCGCATCTCGAAAGCACGAGAGAATGTAATTTCGCGGTGTTCGCCAATGATTTCGAACATTTTATTTTCCGATTTGCTGCAATATGTAACAAAAGAAACAATAATGGGCGTTTATAATGAGTATATGTGTATGTAAAAGTCTTACGTATTTCCAAATCATCATTTGAATGTTTGTTTTCTAGGACATTTGGCTGGTGTACCACCACTTTTTTACCATTGCATTCGTGATCTTTACTTTTTAGAGAATTGACCCTATGAGCTTTCGGCACGTAACCAGTTTTGAGGCGAATCAAATTAGTAGGGCTAGCAGTAATAACTTGCGGCATATTAGAACGCGAACCGAAATAGTTTCCCATAGAATCATTCGGTCCCAACGCCATTGCTGGACTAAGGTGTTGAAAAGAAAATTCATCAAAATCAAGCAATTTTCTGTCCTCAATTTCATATTAAAAGGCGAAGTACTTACTTTAAAATTACTCGTGCATTCAAACTATGTGATATGTTTACGTCATTAAGGTTTTCTGTAGTACATAAGGTTTGCAATTTTTTTGGAATTTGCGGCGAATCCATTAGCACAAGAAATTTCATCTAATTTCAGTTTCGATAATATCAATTCTCCGGGAACAAATTCTTCGGATGGGAAGTCAACCGCATTATAGCCATCGTTTTCCAATTCATGGAATGAACTAATGCCGTCAAAACCCTCAAATGGATTTACAGAACTTGAATTATCTGCGGTATGTGAAGAATTCTGTGCGGTGTGCGGTCTATTTACCACGGTGGCCTCAACATTATTTAAGGTTTCATTCGGACCTTGAATATCTAAAAAATATGATATTAATAATCTCTCAGGTTCCTAATTTTTTTTTGCTTTTTTCAATTAATTCTGTAGAATAAATAAGAACTTTACCTTCGTCCAGTGAAACATTACTTTCTAAACCAACTGCTTCATTGCTGATAAGATCTGATATATTGAAAGGGTAGGGATTACGAAAAGGCATGTATTGTGTGCTATCGTGTGATGCTATTGGAAAGGAAAGTGAAAGTAAAAATTAATAACTTCTACTACGATACGCTACTTACGTGAAGTACTGTTTAAGGTGGTCATTCCATTTTGAAATGAATTATTTTCCGTTTCCGAGTTTCTTACGACTTCTACAATTTTTTTATCTTGTATCTGTATAAATTTCGTTCGTATTAAACTCTTTTTTTACTTGGTTTTTTTAACTACGCAACAAATGGATTGACTTACATGAAAACCACCCATGTTAGCATTCTTCACGGACTTGTTATCCTTGATATCGCTGAAAACTAAAAAGAAAAATTAATATAATAAATAATTCAAATCCTGAAAACCCCTTATTTTAATATTCGTACATGGTCTCTTTATTAATTCATCCGTATTAAATATACTCAAACGATACTTCTTTGGCTGAGATTTTATAATATTTTGACAATTGACCTGTTGCATTGTTTGATAGGTTTTACAAAAAGAGCGATTGCTAGGCACATAGATAGTATGCCTAAATATTTGTAATAGTTGTTAATTGGTGAACTGAATGCTGTAGATGCTGTTAAAATCGTTTTCTTAAAAAAATTACTTTTTTTTAAACTATGGTGAAGATGTTGACATAAATACGCTTACTGTAAATCAAAATGCGCCAAAATACAAATGTACAAATGGTAAAGATGGTTCTAGAGTAATCGGCATATTGCTTGAAACAATTGTATAACTTGTTCACGCGAAAGCAAAATGACAAAAATGGCAACTATGTAAGTTAAAGTATGAATAGAAATTCATAACAGGTGCTGAATTAATTTTTCAGTGTTAAAGTATTTTTTATTTTGAAATAGTATGAGGAAAGCCAAATTTAATCGAAATTTAATTAAGAAACTTGTAAGAGAATATTTATACGCAACACACGCAACAAACAAGACGAACAAGCTGATATACAGTGTCGTGTAAAAATTATATCGATAATAAATAATCTTCGCTGTCATCGCTAACATCGAAACTAATCGTATTCATTTATTTGCAATCGACCAGACCGGAAGACGCATTTAGAGACGAGAACAAGAAAAGAAACGAGAAAAAAGGGAAGGAATATTTAGACATATTAAAAGGACTTTTTAGAAGTTATTTAACGCGGCTTTATAAAAATTAACTGCTCGAGGAAAGCGTTTTTATTTATTTTTTTTTTTATTGCATTCTATAAAGTTTTACGAAATTATTAATTCGCCCAGTTTGTGCAAAAATGGAACTTGAACAAATTATAAAAAACCTATTCTGTGCCGATAATAATCTCATTAAACAGGTAATTATAAAACGAAACACACAAAAACTTGATCTTGATTAGGTTAAATTAAAAGAAAAACAAAATTTCCCCTTTCTTCATAATTATTTTAAAAGTAAAAAAAAAAAACACGTGTAAATTTCTCATTATTCTTATGATAGGTATTAATGTTTGCAAATGTTTCATTCATTTATGCTGGCGTTTTCCTGGTGTGCTTTAGGGAGAACTCTCTTATGTATTGTATACGTCAATTCTTTGATTTCGAATTATATTATGTATATATATATATATATATGTACAGGTAGATTGTGTACTTAAAACGTTCTACTTTTTTCTATCGCGTCTCGATATATTTTAAACAATTCAACATGGGAAGACGAAAAAGGATTTGCGTACACAGTGTATAACGCGGAATATTATAAAACATTTTCGCTTCAATCACTTGTTGGGTGTGGCGGGGAATGCCGCTAATGACTTTTTGATGGTAAATTGCGACATAATAGAAGTGAATGCGGCTAAAACAAATTTAAAAACTAAACTATTTAGACTCCTTGAGAATTTGGCTTATCCTTAAGAGAAAAATTTATAGTAACTATTTAAAGCTCCATTTCAATACAATTTGTTCAGAGGGTACTGTATTAAACTATCCTTTCGAAACTTTGTTTTAGCACGACCTTAAAAAATCTAGCTCTTCAGAAAAGGAATTGCAAATTTCTGGCTAACTTATACATATATATGTGCAAAATTGTTCACCAAATTTGCGAGTTCAACGAAGGGGCAGATAACTAAATCAATTTCACTTTTCTTATGAAGACTTGGAAAAGAATTTTTATAGATTAACTTTTTTTTTGGTGGGATGATATTTTCTAAAAATGTCCTCCTCTTAACCTTTAGCAAGATTCCATTTCATTTCGAATTATTTAAATCTCATAACATTACTATAAATATTTGGAAAATCTTTCCGTCCCTGTTTGAAAGCAAAATAGTATTTTATTGGGTGAAAATGTGACGGTTGCATACGTCTTCTGTTCCTGTTCATATCAATGAGTACACACTGGCAATAAAGCGGTCTATCGTCGATTACAGATAAGATTCCAAAGTTAATATGTTACTCGATATTAAACATAAATGTCTTCAGCCGAACCTGTTCTATAAATAGTCGAAATGTTTTCATTACCTGCGAAAGTACATGTATGGTGTGTCTCTCATTGCGTCCGAATTGTAATGTAAATAAAAGCGTTTTTGAAGAATTTGACTCTTCTACTACGTCTTATTTGTATAATAATGTTTATATTGGTAGTGTTTGTATATTTGTGAATAGCATTTTATTTATTAATTTTAAATTTGTAATTTTATCATTTATTGAAAAAAACAAAAGTGAACAATTGCTATAAATATTTATTCGTTTATTATATATATATACGTATATCGTATACATAAAATATGTATATATATATATATACATAATATATATATACATAATA
>CCAG010022573.1:0-56400 GCA_001077435.1 Glossina morsitans morsitans
ATATATATATATATATATATATATATATATATATAAGGGAATATATATATATATATATATTCCCTTAGCAATTTGATAATGCATGTAACTGACCCTTCCTTAGGCCTCTGCCGATCTCCTAGTAGCTTTGAAGAACCCTGAAGCTTTATCCGTGCTATGTGACCTCATTGCAACACATAAAGAACCACAAGTACGTCAGTATGCAGCGACACTGCTAAAAAAGCGATTAGGGAAATTGCGCAATTGGCAGATGGTGGCCCCTGAGCAGCAACAGATGTACGTTTGCTATTTATTTACGCCAATAATGGCCAATAATTTTAGTTGAGACCTATTATTAATAAAGTATTTCTTATAAAGTATGAAGCAGACATTGATGAATGCCTTGGTTACTGAAGAAGAAAAGCCTGTTAGAAATGCAATTGCACAATGTGTCGGCGTATTGGTTCGTCATGAGGCTGACAAAAATGATGCGTGGATGAATGAGGTACTTAAATTTGTCTACAGTCATTGTAGCTCAGCCGATCCCAAGCAAAGTGAATTAGGTTCCTCCGTGTTTGCTGCACTAGCCGATGTTGCCCCCGATCAATTCGTGCCTTACATGGAGTCCGTTTGTGAAATGTTCATGGCCGCTCTTGCGGCTACTGAAGCTAGCGGTAACATGGCGTCTCCAGTTATATTAAACATTCTCTCTGGAATGACGTTTTTGATACCATATATATTGGGCCACAACGCTGCTGAACAAACGTATCAAAAGGCTATTCCATTAATAGTTAAATCTTTACGCGCGTTTGCTGTTCTACCAGATACTTATCAGTTCGTCACTGCCTTTGAAATTTTGGACGGTATGGCCGATCATACCCCGAAATTACTGACGAATAATATCAAGATACTATTGGACTTTTGCCTGGAAGCGGCTAAAAACTCCCAATTAGATAGTGCAGTTCGAGTAAAATGTGTCGCTTACATTGGTTGGCTAGTCCGACTAAAAAAGAAAATTATTATCAAACAAAAGCTGATTGAACCAATAATTCAAGTTGTGTTTAGTCTAATGGCTACCGAGCCGGAAAGTGGCGATGGTACGTCTTATTTATTTTGTACTTGTCATAAATAATCAATAAAATATTTTATTAATTTCCTTCATTGATATATAGACGATGAGGAATACTTCTTAGGAGAAGATAATTCAAATCCAATGACCACCGCCACGCAAACTATGGATTTGATGGCTCTGAACGTACCACCCGAAAAACTCATTCCACCATTGTTGCACTTATTAGAGCCCGCTTTACAGGGCCAAGATCCACTGCCACGTCGCGCCGCTTATCTTAGCATGGCAGTGATTGCGGAAGGTTGCTCCGAAGCAATTTGCAATAAATATCTGGAGACAATGTTAAATATCGTGAAGGTAGGGATTACAGATCCCGTACCCATAGTTCGAAATGCAGCCTTCTTTGCACTGGGTCAATTTTCGGAACATCTGCAACCGGATATTACTAACTACGCGCCACAAATTCTCCCCATTCTCTTCGAGTTTCTTCAACAGTTTTGCAACGAGTTAAGAGTAAGTGCATCAGAATTTTAATAAATCATACTGACTTCGAAGGGGACAAGGGAGAAGGATATAAAGCAGCACAGACGCTTCTAGTCCTTTTTTTTCTTTTCTTTCAATTAGATACTTTACTTAATAAGCTTTCATACTGCGTTTGCAAATTTGAAACGAGGATTTAAAAAACAGATGGCGCACCAGTGTAGTGTATAAAATAAAGATTCGATATATGTGACATGTTATTGGGCGGTCACCAAGTGACAAACGCACGTCAGTGAAATGTGTTTGCGTAGCATTCTTTCCCTGTATTCGATATGTCAAAATTTGTGCCAAGTAAGGAACAATCGCAGACAGGATTTTTATTTTTGCTCGAAAGATACAAAAGAAAATCGTTTTTGAACTAAATATTTACTGGGGATGGAAAGTAGATTTATCTTGAGAATTCTAAGCGAAAAAGATTATAGGTAAAGTCAGGTGAATCATCCATATCAGACTACTTTAAGAAGGGAAAGACAATGCTCTGCGTTTGATCGACTGCAGAAAGAGGACACATGGTCCTTTTTTTTCTAGGAAAATGATCCATCGCTTACGGCAGAGATGGTTAGCCGCACTTTGCTTTGTCCAAAGGTGGGAAAGAAAGGGTGCGCGGGGAAGAATGTCACTGGTGTGATGTCCATAAATTGCCCGAAAAATGAAAAAACCTACAACCAGCGGGTAGTACATACTATGAATAAGCCCCTTTTTATCGTTACTGTGTATATAACGTGTTCTTATTTTCAATCCGCATTTCAATTTTCGGCTTTTTATGACGTAAAGTATGCATATATGCATAATATTTATGTTGGCTGTATGAGACATATATGAGATTTTGTTTGTAGACATCCACGCTATCATGTTTTTTCATTACAGGGCGGCGGTACTGAGCCAAAGCACATTGATCGCATGTTCTATGCTTTAGAAACATTCTGCGAAAATTTGGAAGATGCCTTAATCCCACACTTACCATTATTAATGGAACGGTAAATTGCATTGAAATTCATAATACCCATCAGCTAAACTATTGAAAGTAGATTATTAAATGTAAATTTGTACACTTCCGCCCGTCTGTCCGTGCGCAAATAATTTGCAATTTAGACATTTTAGATGGGTATTGGAAATTCGGAATAATCCGAATACAGATCTCTCAAAGGTTCTAACTATGGTTTATTTTTCGTAGTTTATTTGAAGCTATGAACCCCAACAATTCGGCACGCGTTCGAGAGCTAGCCCTTAGCGCTATTTCTGCGGCGGCTAATGCCACCAAAGAGAATATGATGCCTTACTTTCAGCAACTAATTGCATTACTGCAAACTTATCTGGTGAAAACCGAGAACGAAGACATTTTGTCATTACGTTCCCAAGCCATTAATACACTAGCGGCAATAGCTCGTACAATTGGTAAACAAAACTTTATGCCGCTGGCAACGGATACAATGAGCTTTGCATTAAATTTGCTCGAGGAGGCTAAAGATGACCCCGATTTGCGCCGTGCTTTATACAATTTGATTGCTTCGTTGGCTGAAGTAGTCAACGAGGAAATGGCGTCAGTTTATCCAAAGTTCATGGAACGCTTATTTCAGTCTATTTTGTCAACAGAAGAGGTAATACCCGAATATAAAGAAGATATCGTTCATGTGCATGCCCAAGATAATGATGAGAATGATGATCGTGAAATTGACATTGAGCATTCGGATGGAGAAGACGACGCATTATTAGATCACATTGCTGGATATAGTGTGGAAAACTCATTTCTCGATGAAAAGGAAGAAGCTATATTGGCTTTAAAGGAGTTTGCTGAACATACTGGACCAGCTTTTATACCGTATCTGGAAAAATCATATCAGAATGTCTACAAAATGATTGATCATCCTCAAGAAGATATACGAAAAGTGTCCATTGATGCTCTCACAAGTTTTATAATTGCTCTATATAGGCAAAAGGATGTTCAGGGCGTTAATAATGCTCTTAAAATATTGATACCGAAGCTCGGGCATATCGTTCGTGAAGATGAGGAAGTAAATGTTGTATTGTCCGCTTTAGAAAGTTTCTCTAATCTCTTAAAGAAATTGAAGCATAATGCTTTACCAACTGAAGAGATGCGTGAAATAATATTCACGTGCATTAATGATGTGCTACTTGGTAAGGTCGCTTGCCAGTTCGATGAATCAACTGGAAGCGGTGATGAAGAAACTGAAGAAAGCGAATACGAGGAAGCCATTGTAGAAAGCGCTGGAAATTTATTACCTCTTTTTGGTCTTGCAATGCCACCGGAGCAATTCGCTATGTATTTCGGTCGCGTCTATCCCATAATCGTTGCGAAACTGGTATTACACTCCCGACCGTCATTTTAATTATGCGTTTAATTTAATTTTTTTTGTACTTTCGTAGCAAAAAGCCAAGAGGAAGCAAGAATTCGAATCGCAAAGAGCCTTTGCATATGGAGCATTAGCTGAGTGCTTCGCTGCACTACAAAATTATGCCGGCTCGTATTTTGATACCTTTTGTCCTCTTATGATTGATGGACTTTCCGATGACTTTTACCAGGCTCGTCAAAATGCCGTGTTTGGTTTGGGTGAACTGGTATTGTATGCTGAGGCAAAATCATTTGAGTATGAAATTTTGTTTTTTAGTTATAATACGAAATCGACGAGTAACACGAGAAACTAAGATTTTATTCTTTGCAGAGCTTATCACCACATTTTAATGGCCCTCTCGGAAGCTGTTTCAAAGGAAACTGAGCCAGCGGCATTAGATAATATATGCGGGGCGATTGCCCGTCTTATTATGACGAATTGCAGTCTAGTACCACTTAATCAAGTGCTGCCTGTGTTTTTGCAGAATTTACCTTTGCGCGAAGATTTCGATGAGAACAACTCAGTTTTCAAATGCTTTAAACTGCTCTACATTCAACAACGTGACACCATTCTCGGCTCATTGGAGCAAGTACTCGCGATTGCAATACATGTATTATATAAAAAGGAATTTGTCGATCAAGAAACGCGTGATAACGCTATTGGACTTCTGAAGGAAATCCGCGATAATTACCCTGAAAAATTTAGCGCAGTTGCTAATTCGAATCCGGAAATTGTACATTTTTTGCAATCACTATAAAAGAAGCAATATATATATACATATATATTAGGCATGTCGTATTTCCCTTCTAAACCAGCATAATCATTTAAAAAAGAAGTATTTTTTATTTGAATTTCGTAAATCAATTATTTTCAAGATATTTTAGAAAACGTCTGTTCAAACACACCAAACTTCCTTGTTTTCTTTTAAAAGACTGCTTCTTCTTCCCTATGGCAATTGTTTCGCATCCAACGCTCTTCTTGTATACATTTGTAGACATTAGTCACTCAGTGTTGATCAGTGTTGATATATCTGTGCCTACTCGAATAAATTTAAATATGATAATATTGTAGTCTTGTTTGTTTTGCAATTAACTTTCAAAACGTCTTGCACATCAAGGATGGATCATTTCAATCTATACCGTTGAAGGAATAATATGGCCTCTGGCCACTTTACAATTAAGTGGGAGCCACTTTCTTGTGTGTGTGTGTGTGTGTGTGTGTGTGTGTGTGTGCGCGCGTGCCAAAGACTGTGATATACCGATCTAAGGCAGTGTTCTTACCCTTGTCGTCTCCGAGTTAAGATCTATTCTTAATATGTCTCTTAAGATAGTATCTTAATCTAATCATATTAACTTATATGTATGCCCAAATATTTGTTCATTATTTTTTTCTTTTTTGCTAAGAAGCGAGCAATTAATCAAAGTATTTTCAGTATTTATTCAATAAGAATCGTGAATTTATAATAACAATGAAAGCTGACTGGTAGTTTTAGTTGATATACATAGATAAATAAATATCGAGTAATCAATGTCCGTACGTCCGCCTTTACTTTTTAAGAAAAGAAAAATAAACTTAATATATGAACGAAAAAATTTGTTATATCTTAGATAGGACAAAAAAGAAAACGTAGTTTTATTATTAGTTCTCTTTGAAGTGATCACAGCAGAGAACGGTAATGCTTAGACATACGTTCAACACAATATCATTAGGTTCTCAGCGAGAATTATCAATGGAAAAACTGTCAAGGTTCACGTCATGTTCCCACAAATTCAATCAGTTAGCAGAGCCACATCATATCGTCCATATAAAGGTTATCAAATGATAGACGTTGGGAGATTTATGAATATAGTTCAATTAATTATTAGGGAAAAAAAGAGTTGCCAAACCTTAACTTTCTTTTCCTTTTACTTCAAAAATGTAGAGCCGTCAATGATGATATTGCTTAAGTGCGTACAAAGTTTGTTTCGTGATTTTACGGAATAGCACCGCTGTAAGCTGTTAAGAAGACAACTGAACAAGCTGTGGTTGTTTTGTGACTTTGCGAAACTCTTGCTTCTTTTAAAATGTCGGTTCGGGAAAAACTTCTGTTCCTGTTCTGTTTGTGCTTTCCTTCGCCTTCATCAACCTCTGTCGGATACGTCACTTTTTTGTATCTTCTCGAATAAATTTCCTATTTTCCCCATTTTTCTAAGCTAATTAGAAGAAAGGAGAATCAGCAATAGACTGCCGATCTGATCTATTGGAATAATTATGTGACAAAATCAAATAAAAATATTTTCCGAAGATAATTTAATGCAAAATATACTTTTTTTGAATCTATATCATTAATTTCGTTTTTTGCAGTGCTGGATTTAGTCATAGGCGCCAAGTACACCTTCGCCTTCCAATCCTACATTTGATATAGAAGAGATATTTTTTCTTTTGAAATTTAAAAGAATTTCAAGTTATGTTTTGTTTTCAATATTCTTTGGGAGACTTTCGGAATAATTTCATTGTTTATATCATTTAATGCAAATCTTTCGAAGGTGTCCTTCAATAGGAAACTATTAAGGGCTGCTGTTAAAAATGTTTGTTTTTGGCGTTTGCTAGTTAAAGTAAAATTTAACATCACGCTCCTTTTCTTTATAGAGATTGCGTATACTATTGTTTGGCATATTTATGTTGATCGAATTCAAATCGAAGTTTTTTTCGTTCTACTTCATAATATCTCCCTGCCATCTATATCGTTCCCTAAAATATACGAGTGACAAGTAATTAACGCAATTATGTCGATATTGAAATAAAGATTCAGGTCTACTTATTTAACTTATTTATAGCGCGAAAATCGCTTTATTCTTTTTGCTTTTTACGCTTAAAAGTTTTACTGGGATTTTTCTTTTCGCTTAGCAGCGAACTTTTGCTAGGAGCTTTGTTGTGCACCTGAACGGTGGCCTGCACTTGCAATTTCTCCATGAGCGTCATTCCAGCAGTATCGGTTGTAGCCAACAAGGCCTTCTCTTTGATTCGCTCCTTTTGTAAAATTCGAAGACGTCTGTTGGTTGCGATTTTCGCACGTAAAGCTTTTAAGGCTGCTGAGTATTCGTTTGCATGCGTTGTTTCGATGTTAATGGGTGCCAGAAGTTCGTCGGTTAGTGCTTTTCCCGATTCTTTTAAAATTTGCTATCCATTTCAAAAATATACAGAAAGCAGACGTTTCAAATAACGTTAAAGAAAGATCTGACGACTTACATTGAAATCGGACCACTCATTTTGATTTAACAATGTAATTGCTGTACCCGGACGGCCAGCGCGTGCTGTGCGACCTATACGATGTATATAAGTCTTGATGTGTCGCGGGGGATCGTAAGAAATGACAATGTCCACCTGAGGTATATCAATACCTCTTGCCAATGCGTCCGTACACACTAATCTAGGAAAATTAAAAATTTTCATGAAATCTTATGTGCAAGCAGAAGGAGATCAACTAATAGTTATTTACCCGTTGATTTTACCACGGATGAATGAACTTAACATTTTCGAACGTTCTTTAGCGTTCAATGAGGCTGAAAGTTCACCAATTCTTATACCATTGCCAAATAGCTTATTCAGAACAAAGGACAATCTGAAATTATTCATAAAAATCGCAAAATATTTTGGTTGAATCTTTGCGTGAATTTATACCTGCCCGAGGACTGTGCACTGTTGGTAAAACATAAAAATCGGGACCATTCATGTTCCATGATAAGTGCGAACAACGTCAACGGCTTTAATCGACTTTCGGTTAAACAGTGCTTTTCAGTCAATTCCGCAGGAACGGTGTATCTGCTAAAATGTTCTCCGACATCCGCTCCTAATTTGGATGACACGTCAGCGAAATTTTCAAATGCGTTTACGTGATCCGCACTCGATGTAAAAAGTTTTGGTTGGAACAGTTCTAAATATTGCAATTTTTCCGGGTCTTTTGAAAGCGTAGCCGAAAATAGCAATTTATGCGGTGTTTTTGAGTGGGTTAGCTCCAGTTCACCGTAACATAAAGGTGCTGTCCGAGCCAATAAGTGATTGGAAGTCACTCGGATCTGAGCATTGAAATGATGTAGCCAATTTTGAAAAACATCGCTCATTATGCGATCTGCTTCATCAATTACAAGAAATTGCAGAGATTTTAAGCAGAATCCTTTAGTAGAGTGAAGGTGCTCGACAAGACGACCTGGTGTCGTAACCAAAATATCCACTTTTGAATAATATTCACCTTTATATAAATCGATCAGTTTTGCCTGCTCGACATGCAAAGGTGTTTGCTTCGAAAGTAGGCAAACGGAAAGATCAGTTTGTTCACATAGCTTTTTAAAAACCCGAAACACCTGAACTGCCAGCTCTGCTACTGGCAGTATTACCAAAGCCCGTATTTTTCGTTGAACGCGGTTTGCTAATAGCTGAACGATGGGAACGGCGAACGACAAAGTTTTGCCACTTCCGGTTGGCATCGATACGCACAAATCGCGCGGCCGGAATGGCGGTGGTTTCGAATGAGCGTCCAAAATCCACGGAATTACAGCCTTTTGTATTGGAAATAATCTGTTGATGTTCAATTCTTTCAACGCTTTGCGAACATAAGAAGTTAAATAGGAAATTGTAGACAAATTCTCTTCGCGATCACTTGATTGATCTGCTGCGACAATAGCTATCGGCACAAACTCAGGATGAGCTAACCATCCGGGCAACACCATAGGATATTTTCCTACTTTAGCAACATTATTTTGCCCTAATATCTTGAAATCATTTAGTTCGTCTGACTGAAGAGTATCTCCACTTTTCTCATTCTCCTCAGCAATCTCGTGGCTTGGAGAAAAATCGATCTTTTCGTCGATTAGATCTTTTGCTGGGCTTGGTTCGTCTACGGTGGACTCGGTGGGCAATTTTTTTTCGTTCTCTTCAACACGTCGGCGCTTCGCCTTTTTCACTTTACGCTGTAGCTTTTCTAAAATTTCATTTTCCTTCTTTTCTTCATTCTCTTGCTTAAGCGTGAATCTAAATTTTACATAAACAAAAAATTTTTAAATAAAAGAGAAGGATAAACAAAACTATACTCCATGTGACAAATACCGATTAATAGCAAACAATTCCATTATTCTGAGATGTTTCACGTGCTTTTCACTCGCTGCACAGTACTCCTAATAGTCCGGTTTTCTTTTTTAATTTTCAAAAAATAAATTCGATGAACGATCTGCATGCACAAGTCAGTACAAAAACAAATAATTGCTAAAGAATACAAATTTCATAATTCAATATAAATTTGGTGTCTGATGCACGTCAGGATGAAAACTATTTCTTCCTATTGTCCCTATATTTTCATCTATGAATAAAAACAGATCATGTTTTGGTCAGATGTCAAATTTGAAGGTAATCTTAAACGTAATTTTGAAGCAGGGCTAATCTCTTCGGTGGCTGACACAATTAGGCGTTATTCCTATTTTGTGGTTGTGACTGCAAGTTTGCCGACTTTTTACCAAACTTTGTGGGAATTGTCAAATCGTATGGTTGTGCATTTATACTTACAACAATTTATTTTGAAATTAGAAATTATTTATCTAATTTACTTTTACCTTACACTAATGTAAATTTTTTTTACGTGATTTGTAGTTTGGGTTTATACTATGCATCATTTTGTAATAAACAAAAAGCAAGCAATAACGATCATTTATTTTAAGGCCGAATATATTCATCAAATTGTTTTATTAGAAAGTTTTAAATAGAAATTTTAAAGTTATGGATCAATTAATACACAAAAATACATCTAACATCTTCAATCTTCTTTCTCACTAATCCATAAACAAACTTGTTTACTTTTATATTAACTTTCGTATTAATAGTTTCTATAAATTCGTCATTTCCTGTTACGTTCATTTCCTTATTTTTGATTCTACACCCATATGATTTTGTTTATATTTGCCTGTAAAACAATATGGCAACGTGACTGTCCATTGTATTTACCACTTGGGAGTTTTTAATCGGAAAAAGATTTGTGTCGCCCCCGCTGTTTCTTGAGACCGATAAGTGCTGATTTGATAGCAGTGAAAATTGCGTATTTTGTGGTTGTGATTAAAATTATGATATATATGTATTTTCATTACATATTTTGTATATTTTGCAGCACTAAACGCATCCAAATTGTTTAGGTGTCAAAGTTATTTTTATAAATTAAAAATAAGTTTTTTAATGTTATTTATTTGCAGTCGTTTCAGTCGCTTTTTTTCACTGGACACAGTGGATTTTTCAATTGAAAATACTTTGCAAAAACCCTGAAACTTTCACTCTTACAAATCATCTATAAGACCTTCCGCACAATGATGAGTTATTCCATTTTTCGAGTTAATAAGTCTCAAGTGGTAAACATGCAATAAGAAACCCCGTTACTCCATTATTTTATAAGCAAAAATAAAACAATTGACGTAAATATAAAAAAAACATATGACTGGAGAAGTAAAATTAAAGAAATCAACATATATGTGATCAGCAAATATAAGGTAATTAATGTAAAAGCAAATTCAATTTTTGATTGATTAATTACAATAAAGAATCAAGAAAAACGACTTTGAAGACTTAACTGACGCAATAAACTAACGCGTAAAGATTAGTTAAATGCTTTGAGTTGACTAATATTTTTAAGATTGGAAATGAATCCTCTTTGTTGCTTGTTTTTCATTTCTTATAAAACAATACGAATTCGTATAACATAAGAAAGATTTAAATGAGTGGGTGTACGAGCAAACTTCCAGTCCCATTACGGAAATAGGGATAACGCATCATTGTGTTTGAAGACCTTAAGGCCTGCTTGTAAGTACGGGCTCACAATAAATTATCGTTGTTGCTTGTAATCGATAGCAGTGGTATCGAGTTAACATATAATCGCCTTGTTTAAAAGTTCTTCTCATTCGATTTTTAAATATTTTAGACGTTAAGTATTAAATTTTCGTATTGTATTTTTGCTAGCATTCACTGATGTTATAACGACTGAATTGTAGCGTATGTGCCTTTTCGCAGCACAATGACCGATAGATTTCCTTAATATATATATATATATATTTTTTTTTTTTACGGAACAGATCTCTAACTTGGCATATAAGTTTCGAAATTCTTTAGAATATTTTAAGATATAGGAAAGCTACAACATCGTGCTTTTTATTAAGAACGAAATAATTCTCCATTGGTTCTTAAGGGCATTTTTCAAACTATGGAATTTCTTTTTGTAAGTTTCAATTATACATTTTGTTCACAATAACAACAAAAAAAAAATTATCCAAACTTGTGCTTTAACAATTTCCAAAGATTTTATTCGTTTCTCATTATTCTTCGTAAAATTGACAAATTTTGATCAATTCAATTAATGTACGACTTGTGCCGTGTCTTTTTCCAGTTCTCGAAGCACTTCTGATACACGCTATTTGGTTTCACGGCGTTGAGTTCTTCTAGCGATGTGGTCGTGGCAAAACTGCGTCTTTTCACGGATCTTTTCAGTTTTGGGGCTAGGGGAAAATTGCAGGGGCCTAATCCAGTGAATTCGATGGTGAAGCATGATATGGATTTAACAATTTCGAAACTAGCATCGTTGCCACACGTTTCGTGCCCAAGGTTGTCCAAAAATATTGCATGACATGGGCCAACTGACATATGCCGACACCCTCAGAAACTTCTGTAAGAGTGGTAGTAGTTGACGATTCTCCATAAGAAATTGCTTCAGTGCTTCACTGCTGTTTTCATCAGTGGTTGAGGGGCTTGTAGCACACTTATAAGCATATTTTTTTTTTTCTCAAAGTATGCTTACTAAGTATCGCAAAACACGTCCCCGACATGTGTACCAACATAACAAAAAAAAATGCGGTAATCGAATGTTCGTTGTTCATGAAATTTGAAAAGTCACCTACCTTTTGTTTCCAGCACATCTTGTATGGGAGGTGAAGCAGGTTGTTTTCTTTTTACATCTGTTTCCGGAATAGTAGAGTGCAGCAAATCTTTTATGGCGTGTGAACGCGTGTAATCGAGAAAACATAAATTATGTATATAATCTAAACAAGTATGAGCTTGGGCACGCATGTTTGTGTTGTTGTGTATATGTTTGCTGTTCGAAGTTCTCGAAATTACAAATCTCGGGAGAATAGCGGAACGTTGTAAAAATTTGCTTAAAATAACTCACAAATTAATTATATGTGATATCGATTGGAGTAAATCTAGTATCTGAGTACGTCAGTAATTAGTCTAACTCGTAGTTCCTTACATTTTAATCTTAGATAAGTACCATAGATTCGCTTCAAGGCGAATATTGCTTTCTTACTTGTTGTTTTTTTTTTTTTTGTTTTTATTTTTGTTTTTTTATTTTCTGTTTTTTTTTGTCGTTTATTTACACTTCTTAATTGTTTCACTCACTGGCTGGCTAACCAGGTAATGTGACGAGTATCAAAGTAGCATATAAAAGCGTTCTCAAGTATATTTTATCAGCATTTTGTTCTGTTATGAAATTAAAAGTTGTCGTTCGTTTAGAAAACGCGAAAAGCTTCAAGTAAACAAATTAAGTAACAAGTTCATAAGGATAATACTTCCATAGCTTGCATGTGTTAACGTCTGATCGGTGTTTTGTTATTTTTTTTATTCTTTTTTTTCGAATTGAAAAGCGATTAAAAACATGTCAAGTGCATTAAGGATGATATGTTTATTTATCATTTATTTGAATATAACGTATGTGTAAGTGTTAAGGCAAGAAGAGATGATATCCCGTTAAAATGAAAAATTGCAAAACTTAATATATATAATCTCTATATAATCTATGTGCGATCAAATTTGTTATTGGAAGAGCAACTTAAACGACTTGACTTGAGTTGCTTTAATTTAGTTTCGAATGTGTCATTGAAAATGATCGCCAAGACCACTATAATATAGTAAGCGCCAAAAATAATGACGAGTGTCTTTGAAAGTCAAACCGTTAAATTTGTCGATTAATTGTTTGAATTCGAATGTGTTTGCGCATGACGCTCAACTAACAGATAGATACGGTTATATTATGACCATATGTGCAAATGGATAGTCAGACAGACATTCTTGTGCAAGTCCTGAACAGTAGTTAGTAACAGTTAGCAGTAACTCTTTAAATGTTTTGATTAAATGTCCAGTCTACCCGTGTCGACCTGAAAGAACAAAGAACACAAAGCAAAATTATCAGAATTTTTTTTTTCTTCTTTTAATGAATTCAACAGGCATCAGGCATCAGGCATCCGGCTATCAGGCATCATACCAGTTCTCCGTAACTTTAAATAAATAATTTTACATTTAAGTTATTTTTAACAGGTTTTTTTTCTCTCGTCATTGTTTCCCTTATACCCATCATCGAAGCTTGACGATACGCTACATTTGTCAAAATCGAGTTGCAAGTTGAGCTGACACATAAATAAGCACAATAAGTCTTATTATGAGATATATACTTTTTGTCGAATACTACGTAAGATTGAAGGTCGAGAATCAGCCGTAAGCATGGCTGCTCATCCTATCTGCGAGTCTGTCGTTTGCAAATTACAATCCCGATAGCCCTCGTAAAATTTAATGGTTACCCCCTTAGGGTCTATGTACAAAGATAAACTTGATTGGAATGCACAAGCAATTGCAATACATCTGCAATGGTTTATTTGCAATTGTTAATACATTTCCAGCTACGATTTATTGCAGATAAACACAAATACAAATTAAAATCGAATTTAATTGATCGCAAGTAAATGATACGCAGTAAAATTCTTCATAAGTTATATACCTTCGCCCCTGCACCTGATCTGAAAGCGAATAGAGCTTATTTTCCTTAGTTTTCGGAACAATTTAAAGCACATTTCTACTGCATTTTATCTTCAAGCATTTGCTCCCAAATTACTTTTTTAGACCCATCAGGGCAGGATGAGAAGTAGACGCAGTTTGTGAAAACGTTTACAACGCCCAGAAGGAAGCTTCAACGACCCCACATAGTATGCATATTCTTGATCAGCATTAAATCCTGTATAGATATAAGTATGTCCATCTGTCCGTTTGTGTAGTATTTGTGTTATATATTCTCCTGGCCGCAAAAACGAAGCTTCCTCAAGTTCTTGCACGCAGGTTGGTATTGAAAATGGGCCAACCGGATATAATTTTGTTATTTTTTTTATATTTAGATGGAAAAAAAAACGAGGAATGTGCTAGCAGTTGATTTCCTGAAAAGGCTAACTTCGTTATAGATCTACGCATCTTCGATCCGATTAGTGTTGGTATTTAGACAAAAGTGCTTTCACTTTCTTTGAAGCCGATTTCTCGGATATTATTCATTCTTCTAACTATCAATTAAGTGAAAACATTGCTTCAATGGCTACGAAAAGTCGCGCAACAAAAGTTTGACTGCAAATTAATCTGAACAATACTCAAAACGACATCGGACGACATCATGTAATCGGTTTTTTACTTGATTGAGAGATTCACCGATATGTTATGAAGTTGCTTATATATAATATAGTTGATTGGGATGCCATTTATCTCTTTCGCGCTCTCTCTCTCTCTCTCTCTCTCTCTCTCTCTCTCTCTCTCTCTATCTCTATCTCTCTCTCAATCTCTTTCTTTCTGATCCTTATTCCATAGTATACGATATTTAACCAATATTTAAAACTTTCAAAGTTCAATCTTCTGTAATCGCCTCATTCGCTAGTCGCCTACGCCTATATATTTTGCCTGAAGATAATTAATATTAAAAATCTTATATTGCAATGTTATTTCGATTTCTTGATATATACTCCGCAAAGTGTTCCGCATCATAGTTAAGCGCCAGAGAAGCTCTAGGCGTCTAGGTTCATAGGACTTTTTCCATCATGCTCCTGCTAACAGCTTAGCTTTCGACCTCCTCAAAATCGCTATTGTGAGTAAAATCAATCGCTTGATTGCTGCACTTTCCGTCAGCTTTCGTAAGGGAAAAAAACCGCAAGCAGGATGTTTAATTAAAGAAATAAATCGAACTTGATTTAATTCTTTAATTGTGTCCATCGAGATAAGAGCTCTTCCCCACTGCAATGTTGGCAAGCTTAGTTCATAGTTCATAGCTCTTGGAAGAAAGCCTTTGAGGTATTTTTAGTTTTGCTGTAAAAAGATAAAAGGGGAGAAGAAAAACAAAAATATTAATTATAAAGTTCGTAATAGAATCGTTGAAAGGCGTAAAAAATGCACTCAAGTTAATTCTTTCCATATGACAAATCAATGCACTTTGTCAGTCTGTATGAGCGAAAAATGCAAATACATTTTAACTAAAATTAATATTAATATTAAGCAAGTAAGATATTTATATACGCATTGGGACTTGAAACTTGAGATTTGACGCAAAAAAAAATGTCAAGTTTGTTTGTAGTAATCCTGAGCATCTCTCTTACATTTGAATGGTATTCGGGGGGTTTTCTTTGTTTTCTGTTTTCTTCCTTTCAAGAAAAAGAGTTTATAATTTATTTGAAAAATATGCTAAATCAATTCAATAATCAATCATTAAGACACTTAATGCGATCTGTTTGTCGGATATAGTGTACTGTTGTGCAGAATCTGCCCGTTTTCGACTGCTAGAAGAGATGTGATCAAAAGTCTTCCCATTTGCTTGTGGTCATTGGCAGAAGATTTGCGATTAATTATAACTGTAATACTATGTGTTTTGTACACACACATATGCACGTACATACATACAAAACACACAAACATACACACAAACATATAAAACTTATGCTGTATGTCGTATGCCATATGCCGTATGCCGTATGCCGTATGCCGTATGCTGTATGAAGTATGACGTATACCGTATGCTGTATACATTTAAATAATTTTCAATTTAATTATTGTCATTATCTTTTATTTATATTATTATTTATTTTTGCATATTACAGGCTGGCGACAGATAAATTTCAACGCAATTTCCCGAAAGACTTCATATGGGGAGTTGGCTCATCGTCATATCAAATCGAAGGTGGTTGGGATGCCAACGATAAAGGCGAATCCATTTGGGATTTTATGACACATAATTATCCAGAAAGGATAGCTGATCGCTCGAATGCCGATATATCGTCTGATAGTTATCATCATGTAAATATTAAATCATAAATCTTTATAGCGTTGGTGGATGTAAAACTTATTAAGACAACTCTGATATATAAGTATAGATGTGAAATCGATAAAATCAACTTATATATACATACATATATATATATAAGTAAATAGTTAAGTGAATTAAGCTATCAATGCTTGTCACATATTTTACAATTATTGAAAGCCTGTTATCTGATATCAAGCTATAAGGCAACTAGAAACTGGAAAATTTTATTCAATTTATCGCGAATCTTGTACACCGTAAAAGAAAAACCGGATCGAGCGGCTCGCTGCTCATGATTTACTTACTAATCAGAGGCAAAACTTTGAAATTTTGTAATTTTTTTTTTTTTTTTGGACTTAGTTTAATGATGAGCCTGTGTGGCGGTAGTCGTAGTGCATTAGTCATGACATCGAGCCAAGAATGCTCATCATGATCGGCAATTGATGTAATTCATCTTAATTCATAATCACTCAAGCAAAATTTGTACAAACGCTTAATTAATTGCCTTTGTAGTCTAACGATGCATTAATGTAGCTGACATACAACCTTAATGTTTGACGCGCACTTGTATAAGATTACTGAGGAATATGTGTGATACCAACGCATTGGTGAATTTAATATAGCAAGAAGAACGCTATGATTGCTTTGAAAAGGAAATCAACGGCTTGCATTTAGTTTTGAAAAATATGAACATAAGTGTCAACGATATTTATACTCGGGAATTCGATTGGACTTGTTTGTCTATAAATATTACATATATATATATGTATATATATATATGCCCATAAGCATGCATGCATGCATGCATGCATGTGATATACTGCCTGTATTATAGAAGGTACTTGTATAACAAATTAACCGATATAATTTGTTTTAAGCCAACTTGAGGTATGTATGCATGTATGTATGCAAGTATGCGTGTATGTACAGAAAACAAAAGAGATCAATACCTGTTTTAGATATAAACTAAATAGCATTTGCCAAACTGTTGCTTACATAGTATAAATCTATGTGTGTTCTTTTGCAAAGTGTTTCTCATACACACCGTAGCCAATGGTCAGTACACACACACAGACACACAGTAGACCGTCTTGTGTGGTGTGTGGTGGCGTTGGTAATTGTAATAGCTGCCAACAAATCAACAGCGAAATGTATTAAAGTGTGATATCATATATGCTTTTGGTCACAAGCCATTCTCGCCTCGCATAACCGCATTCAATTAATAGAGATTCGAGAGCTGTGCAAATGAAGTGTTAACGATACCGATCGAAATTTAATATCAAATTGATGAACGACTGTTAATGCATGTAAACATTTTGGTTTATACTTGCATATATATATATATATATATATATGTGCATAAGTACAAATAAATATGTATACATGTGTATAGATGGCAATGTCAAGTTTAGAGTTTTGATAAATTAAACATTTTCATTGTACATAATTGCAATAAATTATAATTATATAGTAACAGGTTAGTTAGTTAGCTCTATGAACCGAATAACCAAACTATAGTACTATCCATAGACTATAATGCAATGACATTAATTTTAAATGCAAACAATAAGTACATACATTATATATGTTTATCTGCACGGATAGATGGATAAATAGATAGAAGTGCTTGCACACACATATATGCCATTAATAATTCATAATAATCTATTCCACCGATGACATTAGTAAACAAGTTCTGTTACCAGAGATATTTCGTTAATAATGACCCACCAACATAAGAATGTTTAAGCAAATATATGTCTGCCTGCATTTATCTATCTATGCACTTGCATATGTGTTCTCTATTAATTGAGTATGCAAATGTGATCAAAAAGCAACAGAAAACAAAAAAAAAAAAATCACTGCTGTCATAAAAATATATTGTTATTATTATTACAAGGCAAGTAAACGAATGGAGGTGTGTCTCCACTACACCCTCAAGATATCGCGAAGAAAGTGCCATACAGTGGAATGAGGAAAGGGGGTGGAGGTCAAACCTTTACTACTCACTCGTTCATTTCTTTTATATTGGGCGGGAATATGATACTTTTTAACTGCTTAAGTCTCGCCGAATCATTGAAACTTTCATGGAAACTTTCATTGTCGATTACTTTGATTAGTAAGGAAGCTCCGATCTAGTAGAAGATTCACTCTCAGTACCAAACGTCTATGACGTTTAATTTGCAAATGATTTTCGTAGGATATTTTTGAATAAATTCAGTTCGCTTCACTCTTAATATAGCATATCTCGTAGTGCCAGGCGAACATATACATGCAAACGAGTCAGTTTTTTGTTTGTTTTTATTTGTATTTTTAGTGAACTGCTAAGCAGCATTTTCATATGTACATATATATCTTATGAAATTTTTTTTCGCCAAAATTTTGGGTCAATATCTTGTACTCCCCTGTCTGAAACTTTGCTTTATACATCACATGAAAGAAAAAAGAAAAAAAATACTAAGTAATTTAAAGAATGTACCGTTATATTGAATTCAGCTTTTGTTGTGTTTTTTCTCACATACATTTCAATAAGTAGGTTGCTAAACAATTAAAAAAGCAAACGACGCGTTAGCATTCTTGCATATGGCAAAATGAATTGACAAAAAGAAGCCGAGCTTTTAAAGCAAAAATTCAAGCGACAATTCGCGATTATAATGAGATTATATTGGATTGCAAGCAAGATATACGAATGCAACAACAAAACGACTAATACTTAATCCGCGTAATGTTAAGGTCGATGGAAATGGACGGTGTGCAGCTAATTATGAGCATCAAACGTAATATGAATAAGCAATAGATCTGATCAGATAAATATTTATAATGCCTTTAAGAAGAAGAAGAAGAAGAAGAGGCAGCGGGAAATGAAATCGTCTGAAAGGATCAAGTCGATCATCGATGACGAATTAGTTGTGTAGTTAGGGTTTTTCAACATCTCTTCAGAGCCATGTTATGAACCATGTTGTATGAGATGCACATGCGCACATACATAATCGTAAATGTTTGTACCGACTTTCCGGCCAATATCTACAGTGAATTAAGTGCTGAGTTATTTTCTCAAATCCTATTTCTGCCCACTAACTTGGACTTTGCATATACAAAGGTTTCGCTTTCCATTTCAATTTTGCTGACTGTGGTCTTTCCAATGCGGAGACGACCACCATCATTAAAATAACTTTGAATTTTACGCTGACTAAGAATACTATAGATATACTTTATAAGATGTCTGATGGGTTTCTCTAGACGTATTATTAAACTTAGGATTAATGATCGACGGCGGATGCAAAACTTCTGTCCATCAAGTCAAATTGGAACTTTATTTAATATTTTGCGGGAAGAGAAACGTTCTCCATATAAACCATATTGATTGAGAGTACAAATTAGTTCGATCCGGTTCGGTGAGAGAGAGATTGTGATTACTGCTATAGGGAACAGAATAAAAGTGTGACTTTTCTTCATTTGGAAGCAGTATCGCACGGTTCCGTGGAGCTTTAAATAGATGAAGTTCAGTGCCAAAAAAAACTCTTTTTACGGGAAATTTCACTTTTCCTGTTTAACTGAGCAGATGAAAGTATGCGAGCTAATAAGATCGACGATTAGTCGATAGTCTGAATGGGAGTCAGCGGGGCGTGTGGTGTATTAAAATTGGCGCAAACCGAATGAAGCTATCCGTAAGATAAACTTTGTCCCATAATTGGTGCATTGATGCGACAAAAAATAGCCGCACTATACCAAAAGTCGTGAAAAAGGGATTTCGCTCTATCTAGAAAAAATACGCTCAGGAAATGTTTGCAGTTCCAACTTGGAATGTCCTATCGTCTCCGCATTACTTCTTCCGATTAACACTGGTCTCAATAGATTACTTATTGTTCGCTCGAGCAATGTTTGCATTCTCATGACGCGGCGAGACTTGTCTCGAGATGCAATTCGAAATTTGCGTGGAAGATGAGAGTAGCTAACTTTGATTAAAGGACCAGTTCCGCCAATTTCTGCGAATAAAGTTTCGAACTTGCAAAACAAAAGACTTTCAAAACTTAATTGTCTACACAATGCAAAGATAAGCGGATGCTAAAGACCATCAGTCCGTAACATACCCGACTTTGCGGATATGATTTCGTTTTCGCCGAAATTTAGTACTATTATAGGAGTGAACGAGATGTCTTGTATTTAAAAGTTCAAGGTTTAGTTTAAGAGCACTTTCGCATTAGCAGTTAGTTACCACCGATCTATTAAGAATCATAATGCAACTTGTATTTTAATGCTAATCGAACTCTCCTTCTCTGTTTTCAGTGGCGCAAAGACGTGCAAATGTTACGGCAATTAAATGTAAACGTATATCGATTTTCGATATCATGGCCTCGCATAATGCCCGGTGGCTATATGAATAAAGTCAGCACAGATGGCATCAAATATTATAGTAACTTAATCGATGAGCTGTTGCATTATAACATAACACCTATGGTAACTATATATCATTGGGAACTACCGCAGCGTTTGCAAGAGCTTGGTGGCTGGACTAATTCGGAAATTATACCGTTATTCAAAGAGTATTCACGGTTGCTGTTTGAAATGTATGGCGATCGTGTTAAAGTATGGACGACCATTAATGAACCGTGGCACGTGTGCGAGCAAAGCTACGGTATAGATTATATGGCTCCAGCATACGATTATCCCGGCATCCCGTCATATCTGTGCGGTCACAATTTGCTTAAAGCCCACGCAGAGGTTGTGCATATGTATCGTCAACAGTACAAGCCGTCACAAATGGGACGAATAGGCATTACTCTTGATGTGTCCTGGCCCGAGCCCGAAACTCAATCACCCGAAGATCTCCAAGCTTCTGAACGAGCCATGCAATTCTATGTAAGATGAAAAGCCTAAAAATGGAAGCTAGATATACCATAAACCAGACCAAATAGTTTCATAATTTTTGGTGGAAACCGTACTAACGGTTATTTTAAATACATTCAAAATGTTGCTTCTTACTTGACATTCATTTTCAATAACACGAGCGTGTTTATAAGTGAATCTTGTCCATTGTCTCCAATAATCTACTGCAGAGTGGAAACACTTTATGAAATTACAAAAGTAGAACGAAGTGATTACCGCTCTCTCAACCTTCTTCGTTGGTGGCTTAATCCCAATTCTTAATTTAGTATGAATCTTAGAAACTGGTCAATAAATTAAAACAAAAAAAATTTATCAACTTATTTATTTTCACAATTTTTATTTATATATTTATTTTTATTTATATACTTTTTAATTTATTTACATATTTATTTTTTGTCTATTAATTTTTATTTGTTTACTAATTTTTTTAAATTTAACTTATTTATACATCAGCTTGTTTATTTTTTATTTTCTAATTTTTACTTATTTCTTTTGTTTCAATTGTTCTTTGTTTATTTAATTTTTTATTTGTTTGTGTTGTTTATTAATTTTTTTAACATTTATTTACTTATTAATTTTTTGAATTTATATTTATTTTCTGTTTTCCAAATTTTATTTATTTTTTTGCTTTTAAAATTTTTTATTATTTATTTATTTACTTATCGATTTTCCACATTTTTGTTTGTTTATTTTTATTTTTTAACTTTTATTATTTTATTTTGTTCCACTTGTTGTTTTTTTATTTAATTTTTTATTTGTTTGCGTAGTTTATTAATTTTTTTTAACATTTATTTATTTATTCATTTATTTACTTATTTATGCTTTTAATTTTTTTTCATATTCTTATTTATTTATTCATTTTTAAAATTTTCATTTATTTATTTACTTTTTGTTTTTCAATTTCTATCAATTTATTTGTTTTTAAAATTATTATTTATTTATTTAATTATTAATTTTTTTAAATTTTATTTATACATATTAGTCTTTCGAATTTTTGTTTATTTATTTTTAAAATTTTTATTCATTTACTTTTTTTCTTATGTATTTAATCGTTTTTCACATATTTATTTATTTATTTCTTAATTTTTTAGATTGTAGTTCATTGATTTATTAATTTTTTAATTTTTATTTATTCATCTATCAATTTATTTTTATTTTTGTCTATTAATTTTTATTTGTGTACTAATTTTTTATTTCTTATTTTTTTAATTTATATTTATTTATGCATTGAAATGAAAAGAACATTTCTAGTGTATTTTTGCTTTCTCTTTGATATCTTAAAACTTGGCCGTTCGCGCAAAGTCGCGCATATTTAGTATCGCGGATAGAGTCGCGACAAGAAGACAAGATTAAAATTGTCCTGATTGTTGAATCAAAAAATGTTTTCTTCATTATTTACCTTATTCTTATGCTGTACAATCAATTTAATGAAATGCTTATGTTACCCAAAATGTAACATACGAGTAAATGCTTATGCTGCTAGAATATATATGCTTACGCTAGTAAAATGAGAAGAGTGCATATACTAGTGATGTAATGAATGCTTACAATACAAAAATAATGCGTGAGGGTAGACAATGAACTGTTGTGGAACGATAATACTGCGGCTTTTTTATTTTTTGTTTTTTAATTTTTATTTGTTTATTAATTTTTAAAATTTTTATTGACTCTCTTGTTTATGTTTTTAAATTTTATTAGTTCGTTTAGTATGTATTTCTTAATTATATATTCATTTTTCAATTTTTATTTATTTTAATTTGTTTATTAATTTTTTAATTTTTATTCATTTATTTATTTTTTTTGTTTATATATTCGTTTTATAATTTTTATTTACGTATTTATTTTCTTATTTATTTATTCATTTTTTAATATTTCATTTATTTTTTTAATTGTTTTTTCATTTGTTAATTAATGTTTTATTTTTTATTTATTTACTATTCGAACGCATAGGTTGGCTGGTTCGGTCATCCTATTTTTTCGCATCACGGCAACTATCCGGCTGTAATGATTGAACGCATTCGTAATTTAAGTAAACAACAGGGATTTACGCGTTCTCGCTTACCTTCGTTTACGAAGGAGGAAGTACAACGGATTCGTGGAACCTCCGATTTCTTTGGTATTAATCATTACACTACCAATTTGGTGCGACCAAATGATCATAACAATACCGCCAACTTTCCGATGCCATCTTTTAACCATGATATGGGTGTTGTAGAGAGACAAAATCCCGACTGGCCTGGCTCCGGTTCGCCCTGGCTAAAGGTAAAATATTAAATATCTTAGTAAAGTCACGACACTTTGCTTGCTTTATAATGCTAGTCTTACAGAAGCTTACCGACAAGCCCAAAAAGAATACGTGTAGGGGTTTTCGAGAAACGCGGGCAGTTTTTTCTCTTTTTCGTGAGTCGTGTACATAACCGAGAGAATAATAAAAATATTTTTTGGATTTTTTTCATGCATTGCCAATCTTAAAAGGAAAACAAATTTTTGGCAGACTTATCTGGAATACATTCGTCAACAAAACTAACCTATTGCGAGTTGTGGTGAATTCTTGCTTCCCTATTTCCTCTACTTGCAAATTCGGAAATAATTCCTCTTTCCGGTAGAGAGCATATCTTGGCGCCTACGATCTTTTAACCCCTTTACGTAGTTACCGCAATCGGATTGCTTGCCATTCCTTACAAAAGTTCCGCTTAAAGTCACTACGTGCATTGAATAAGCACTTTTCCCTCGCAGGGAAGATCGTTAAGATCGTAGAATGTCTATAAAAAAGTAAAAAGAAGTCGTCCACTTCCCATATTGAAATCTTCAACCGTCTTCTCTTTTTTCGAACTAATGTGATGTGGGTGTATCTCATATTAAATGACACTATAACACTTTCCGTAAGTGGAAAGGAAGACAAGTTAGTCTTTTTTAGACACGTTACACATTCAGCAAAACAGGCATAAATAGGATTTTATATCTACTTTACATAACTAATTTATTTGCCGTAAACCGGCAAAGAAAAAAACGGTAAATGCGTAAACTTTGTCTGTTTCTACGTACGCTCTGCCCTATATATGTTACGGTAATCTATGGACTATCGCAGATGTAAATTTCATTTGTACACGCTTACAATACAGGTATACCCGAAGGGCATTTACAATTTATTAATGTGGATTCGACGCGAGTACAATAACCCGCCTATTATCATTACCGAGAACGGGGTCAGTGATAAAGGCGGCTTAGAAGATTATGCTCGGATAGATTATTACAACTCGTATCTGACGTCAGTATTAGATGCCATCGAAGACGGTGCTAATGTTCAGGGATATATAGCCTGGAGTTTGATGGACAGTTATGAATGGAAGGCTGGTTTCACGTAAGCAAATTTGAAGTTTTGGGTTTTTTTTTTTTATATTTGTTAAGGTTTTTTGTACTTTTGATGTTATAGGGAAAAGTTCGGCTTATACCATGTTGACTTTAATGATCCGGCACGGAAACGCACACCAAAGATATCAGCGCGAGTCTTTGCTCAGATATGCAAAACGAATGCGATCGATTGGAGTTATCGTCCATCATTGGATGAAGAGCAAATCATAGCAACGATGCATATGTCCAAGAGGGTACACTATGCGAAACACAACTCAGGAAATACATTTAGCGACATTCGCGAAACATTAGTGCTTCCGCTAAGTATATTAATAATAATGTTTACGATGCATCTAAAATAGGTTTAATGTGACATTTTTTGAAAGTAAAATCACTGAATATGGAAAGCCAACACACAGACAGACAGACAGACAGGCTGACAGACAGACAGATAGACCGTCAGAATAGTTTACATTTGAATAGTTTACATTTAGTAAACAGAGAACTTTTTTAAATTGATTTCTGAAAAAAAAAAACGAAAACCATACATATGTACACAAACTTTTCTACATATACTTGTTCACCTCATATATATGATAAGGTTAACATATAGAGTTGACCGTGCATATATGTACGTATGTATATGCATGCCGTCTAGTTATGATTTGAGGCAAGTCAAGGGAAAAGTGTCAAAAAACCAACAACTGCGTGCTGCTTATTTCTTTGTTCATTGTTTTGCTAATCGATGCTAGCCAGTAAACGGAAGTTTTTTGTTTTATTTCATATTTAGAAAGTAGTTCGACGATAATTGTTAAAGTCTTTGTTTTTTTTTTTGTTTCTCTCTTTAATAAAAAAATAAATAAACAAAAACTGTTGACGCAATTTTATTTCACAGTAACAAATTTGTACGCTAGAGATGTTGACGGCATATAAAATAAAAGTTCTCCACCACTTTTCAAACGGTAGCAGAGAGAGGAAAGAGAATCCACTCAGTGTTGAAGTGTTTTTTCTTTTGTCTAATTTTATATTTGTATATAAAGGTGTCTTTGACTATCTTCATGCTTCTGTTATTCGTAAATTCGTAGAGGACGGCGTCGATGAGATCGAATCTGTTCCTCAGCGTCGAATGCTTTCTTTCTTTAAAACAATACCTGTTAAAACTTCTATTTGATTTATTAACTGGTTTCTCGTTCGAAATTATTAAAGGTAAGCGAGTTGATATCTCTGTGCAATTATGGATCAAAACGCAATAGGTTACTGACTTGATTGTTTCAAAAATCGTCGAACTCTCTCAAGTCGAACTTAGCTCTCGTCAATAAATGCTGCGCGGCTTTGAATTGTTACAACCAGATATTATTGTAATGAAATCAAGTGCGTACTTGATTGTTGATTTGCTCAATAACAGAAGAAGAAGAAGTGTCTAATAAAGTTCATTTGTCAAATTGTCCGACAAATTATCGCGTGAAAAATTATATAAATGAGGCTGGGGACAAGTACGTCCATTTTGGATGTTTGGATGTCGGGTAAATCGCGGACGATCGATATAAGCTTTCGTAATGAAACGACAAAGCAATCCGCTTTAGCTTTCATCTATTGTGACTACATATGAATCGAAAAATCCGCTCTAAAGACAAATATCGAACGCTTGTGAAAATGTTCCTACCGTTTGTGGTGAAGTTGCTCTATCGGCGTCAACAACATGCAAAAGTGTTCGTGCATTTTTGATCGGGAGCTTTCAATGTTACAAACGATGGAGTTCGACAAACTATTGCAGGAGACCGGCATATTTCATCTTGTGATATCGAAAAGGAGCACTAAGTCTTGATAAAGATTTGGATATCCTATGAATTAACATTGTCGAAATACCAGAGAACGACAATCTTTAATGACTTAGCACAAACCGAGAGAGCTTGAATGGGCAAAGAGGTCTTCCCACTTTTGATTGACATCTTCTCTTACTGTCTCTAAATGGTGTAAAACTGACTTCGAGAGGGGCCTACGAAAATTAACTGGCTCAGCTGTCCGCTTAGAAGAACAAAAAACTCCACAGTAGTGGTGTAATGGTTTTGCCAGAAATATGGCAACTACTAATCGATCAACGTTGCTCGTACTTGGTTTGAATTTTGATGAAGCAACGACACGGACGAGCGGACTTCTAAGAACGAATTTCCACAAGCAAAACACGTAAGAAAATTATATTCAGTCATGACCAACTAAAAAAAAAAGTAAAGGAACTAAATTTCCATACTCTATAACACTGGACGGGCGTGGTTGATTTTTTCTATTTTTAAACTAAAAATGGACAATCATTTGCTGCATGTGTTGTAGCTTACGAGTAACGAACAAAAAATCCGGAAAGCAGAGGCGTTCGTAGTTTTTGTTGTATAGGAGTTGTGGACGTACTAAGTGTGTCCTCTGAAAAGTTTCGATCATTTTCAAACTGGAACGGGAGAATATTTGGCACTGGTAGTAGATAGTTGGGCGGATGGAGAGATGAACGGATGAACATGCGAAAATGCTTAGGTGCGTTTCGAATTTGAAACTGGCCAAGAAATTATATATGTTATACGGGGTTTTGAAGTTTGTTCCTGCGCGTTATAAAGGTATTAAAAAAAAAAAAAAAATTATGATACACCGTAACATTGGGTAGACATGGTCAATATTTCCCATCTTTCTATGAGTACTAGACCATCGCCCATTAAATATATATTCAAATTTTTGTAGACTTATCTACTGCCGTTTATGAGCAATGAAAGAGAAAACAATTTTTTATACCTCTTGAAAAACAGGAGTTCTCAGTTGACGTGTTACTATGGCCGTTTGGTTCGACCTATTTCGTCCATTTTTAACACTAGCCCACGTGGCAAAACTACTAACGTGTCTACCAAATTTGAAGTCGATAGCCTCATTTTTGCTGTCGCGAGTAGGCTTAAGACAGATCTTACCCAGGCGGATATGCCTAATTCGATTCAGAATTTGACGGCGATCAAGAATATATGTGCGATATTGGGTGTCTGACGCTCTCTTCTAGGCGATGCAAACATTTTGGCAAAATGAACATACCCCTCAATGTTTGGTGATGGCTACGAAAAAAACACACTGCAGCGAAGCAGAATATTAGTCTAATCATGAATGTACATACACAGATGCATTGTTCGGATTGTGACAACCTCAATGACCAATCTATACATTCATCCTCTACGAACAGTTAACAAATTAGTGAAAACCCTATATATATGGGGCTTGGCTTAATATAGTTATTCATATAATGTCCTTTCCAAATAATGCGTTATTAGGGGGAGGGGTCAAAAAAGTAGTCTGATCCAAACCATCCAACGTAGCGTCCGACCTTGACCCAAAACATGTCGGTCTACCAAATTTCATTCAAATATCTCAAAAATTACGACCATCACCTTGAACGCAAGAAAACAAAACAGACAGAGGGTATGTATAAAAAGTACATTTCCTATCCCACATAAGTTAAAGAATGTGCTAACATTTATTTAAAGCAGCAAACTTATAACGAAAATTGCGAAACACCGCCACCACGACAACATTAACTTTTGAAAAGGAGTTAACATGAATACTTTCATACACTAAAAACTCTTCGGTGGTTAAAAAGAACTCAGCAAAATTATTTCTCGCGGTATGGTGTGGAACTTAATTCCCTCTTAGTATTCTTGTGCTATTGTTAATTCTGGTTTGAAAGAAAGTATTCCCAATTTGATCGATTAGCTTATGATAATAAATATTGCACCCGACTTTATTGTTTACTAACATCCGCGCATCTTTTTTTTCAATGATAAGACATCAAGTCAAGGATATTAACTAAAGTTCCGCTGCGATTAATATCGCGTGCATTTTATTTGTTTTTAGTGTTGAAACGTGTTTCCATTGCCCTCCATTTACAAGCTCGCGTTTATGTAAGTAAAACATTGAACAGGTGCTACAGGAATTTAAAATTGATTTACACAACCGATAAAGTTGGATAAGCTGATTTTTTGACGAAGTACTTTTATATACGTATATGGAAAGGGCGAGTGAGTCATTTTCCTAATAACGTTCTTATTTACCCTATCTTCTAGCCTAAGATAAGAACAAACACAAAAACAATATTTTATTTTATTTATTTATTTTTATACCCATCGCCGAAAGATGAGGGGTATAGTCATTTTGTCAAAACGTTTGCAACCTATATTTGCAGCATCAAATTCTGAATCGATTTAGGCATATGCGCTTCAAATTTGGCAGGAGCATTGGAAGTTCTTACACACTGCATGATATTCAAAATGGGCCAAATTGGACACACCCACAGTACAACCTAACCTGGCACTATCCCTGTTTTCAACAGTGAAAATAAAATTTCCTTTCATAGATACAACAATACAAATAGGCATTTACACTCCATGGTTGGTCCTGATGCATCGGTGCAAAAACGAAAAGAATCGGCCACGCCTGCTCATTATTATAGGATATTAAAATTTCATTCTGTTGTAAAAACATTTGCGGCACCCAGAAAGGAGCTTCAGAGACGCTATAATGTCTACATATTGTCGATTAGTAGCAAGTGTGAACCGCTGTAGATATGTTCGTCAGTCCATCTTCCCATCTATCTTCCCGTCTATCTGTTAATTGGCATGGTAAACATACTCATGCTTGCAAAAATGGGCAAGACATCTGCTTCAGACACATTATATAAAATGCAATTTTCGCTTTGCAAAAATCGAAAAAATCGGCCACGTCCTCACAATATTATAGAGTATGAAAATTTAATTTTTTCTTTCTTTTTGAGTCATTTTTAAAATAGCTGCGATGGGTATAAAAAATTCGGTCGCAGCCGAATACAATTTTCTTACTTGTTTTTTTTGTATATTTTTCCATTTTAATGTTGGGCTTGAAATACTTTTGAAGGAATTACGAACCAAAACGCTACCTTTTGTTACACTTGCACTGTATACATTTATCTTTTAATTTGACTGAAGCGTTATAAGCCATTTCAAAACAAAGTTAACACTATAGTACAGTAGTATAGTATAGTAGTGCCCTTTCCTTAAGCTTATATTATGCCGGCATGTAAAGATTACAATCTTAAATGCCCTCTCTTGTAAATCGCATATACCTTATTCAACTTTGTAATATTTGATTGTGAAATGAAATGAAAAAAAAAGCTCAGCTGCTAGTCGTAAAAGTTTTGATTAATTAGAGAGCATAAGCTACTCTATCTCGGCCATATTCAAATTAGTAGTAGACTGCCCTATCGGAGCTTTTTCTCATTTTTTGATTCGACTTGTCTTCTCTCTTCACACCCTCTTCAGTTTAATTAACTTGTAGTAATATTAGCGGCATGAGTTTACCGATATCGACGCAGGATAAGTAAATCTCTAGATAATGTTGGTTGCAATATCATGTTTGGGTATCTTGCTGCACGATTATCCCCGCACTCCATTATGTTCACAGTTTTAGGTAGTTCCTTTATTTGATTTTGGGACCTGGTCATTCTTGCACAACTCGTTGTTGTTGGCTTTTATTATTTACTTTAAAATATATAATTGAGTCTCACGGTTTGTATACACTATAGTACCGTTTTCATAATAACCCTTTTCAAGTTGTGTTAGGGAAGGAGAGCGTGTGCCATGAAAAGTGGATAATTCGGATTTCCTACTTTGTGCAGCAAAATATCAACTTGATTACATTGCGAATATGCGCTTTATTTTGGAATTTTAAAATTGAGGAATGAAGAGCAAAAACAATGGCTCGCTAATGAAACAAGAGTGATTAGGTATACACGCCATATGCATATAGTGTGTTTGCTGTTTTGACCTAATGGCAGTGTGCATGTGCTTGAAATCCTCCCTTAAAGTGTTACATAATAAATAATTAATAACATCATAGTATCCTTTGCTTTGGGTTTCACTTGCTTTGCATGCATTCGCAATATTATTTTCATATCATGTAATCATGTAGATGTGTGTGTGAATGCATGGCGGCTAAAGCGGTTAATTTATATATTCACTAACAGCACATACGTGCTAATCAGTCAGTATTACTTCTAAAACAATGCAATAATAAAATGGATTACATACTTATCACATCACACATACACAAATAAAACACTTTCCATTACATTCTTATTATTTTTTTTTTTGCTAGGCACGTGACTTAAGCAAAATTCGAAATTGTGGATTTCAATATTTCGCGTACAAGTATTACACCGCAGATATTTTTTTACTGATATCAAAGGCAATATGAAGTTGTGAACAAGCAAGGTAAGGGTCTAAAGTAAGAGTACACTGAAAAAGCGATAAGCGGAACAAGGGGTTGTTTCTATTCGCAAATTCAAGATTAATTGATTTATTTATTTTAACTTCATAGATTTTTAAAGAAGTAAAAAATTGCTACCTACATATCGCATGTATCGTAAACTGAATTGTTTTCTCGTAAAAAGCAGAATATTATTTTTGATTACAAATTCTTTGTCCAGTGTTGCCAGATTTATTTATTCATTATTTACTTCATCAATTTCGCGCTGCAGCATAGCAAATAATTTTAATTTATATTATTTTGAAACTTTAGTGCTCACTTAGGAAATTGTTATTATTTGGCGTGGACATATCTCGTTTAAAAAGCTATTTAATGGTTAACTAAACTAAGCATAAAAATCTCCATAAGTATATCATTGTGATTGTTATTATTAATTTAGTCAGGGAAATAAATTCTCCACCATACATAAAATTTTCGACAGCCAAAGTTAGTTAGGTATTTATAGAAACGCAACAAAATCATATGGTTAATATTTCAAACTTTAAAAGGGTTACTTGGGTTTTTACGGTTTGACAACAAGCAAAAAGAACAATAAATTAAGTAAATTGAAAAAAATAAAAGTCGACCCATGTAAAAACAAAAGTTAATTACGTCAAAATGTTAGAAGAGCAGTTACTAAGTGCAGCATACAAACGGTAAGAGACGTAAGACAAATGTTACCCAGGTTTTTGGAATGAAGTGAGAAGTAAGAGAAAAAGCTTTTGAAGGTATATTCAAAGAAGTGAGCACATCCAATAGACACCATATAAAAAAATTTGTAAATAGTTGAGTTGAATTGCTATATATTTCAGTTGAAAAGTGCAAAGTAAGATGGAGGTTGTTGAAAAACTGAGGAAGATAGTGTCGAAGTGTCCTGAAATCGTCAAATGGAATTTCTGTGACGTTATGCTCTTCTTGAGGGACTTTATAGCGTCGAACAAGTAAGTACAATCGTTGTATGAGCACTGTATGTATAAATATCTGGTTTTTTATTATAATCCAGTACCCCACGTCGAAAAGTTTTTGGAAGTAATGTAAAAATTGACGGATATAGTGAGAAGCGAAGAGAATGAAGATTACTCCGAAAATTTTTTGGGGCCCTTAAGGCCCTAATAACGATTTGAAAATGGAGCTGTTCAATTTCCTAAATGAAATGTTGAAAATAGGATATTCGATATGTACATTTGTATGGAAAACATAGAGCGGATTGGAAGAAAGTTGAATTAGAAACATATAGTGAATTTTTAAAGCTTTTTCACTATAAATAAATGCTATATTTCGTTTTTTATATTATAAATGAATATTAGATCTCGTTCCCATTAGATTATCATGCAGAGCAAATGCCGCGTCGCTAGCAAAATAATACGTAAACTCAATATAAGTGCCTGTCATGACTCTAGTCAATTTTCTACTAGACATCTCCTAAACTTTGAACGGCACATAATGTCACAGTCAGTTTGGGACCAGTATGCTCCAATTACATTTGCCTTAAAAACGTAGTTCGCGTCGCACTTTGCTAGTATGTCTATTGAATACATGCCTAAAAGAAAGGAAATCTCATTAAATATTTGTCATGAGTTGCGTAGTAAAAGGTTGTCTTTCTAGTTATAATATGGTAAACCAGCAGAACGCACAATATTATTGTGCTGTCCGTCTGTAGTACCTACACTGCATGGAAGACGGCGATACTTTCGAAATCATCGACGATGCGCTCCCACTCTGGCTTATCCAGCAAAGATATATAGGAGCCGCGCTGTTTCCTGAACAAACAATCGCATTTTAAAAGTGAGCGATAAGGAATTGACACTTCTTCCATGAGTCAAGCATCTGTAAGAAGCACAAAGTAAATGTTTTATTGAATTCAATTTATAACAAATGAGAAGCATGAAGCAACATCGAAGTGGGTCACAAACAATCCATCGGCGTTTCGATTTCTATATAAGGATCTCACCCAACATCCTTTTTCTTATTAACATCAACAACGATAACGCTCTCACATCATTCCAATTATGATAGCCAAAACAATTAAATCGTCGATATTCATCTCCTTTTGTTACTCGAATGTGTCCTTATGAACCTATTAAAGATTGCTAATTAATTTTAAATATTTTATTATTAACTATAGTGGGAGCTTACCCTGTATAATTAATTTTTTCTTCTGCTTCCAAGAAAAAACGATTATTTTCTTTTTCCTTTTTTTGGCATTCTTCACTCTATTGATTTTGCATTTCTTCATTAAGATTTATGTAAAGAAACGCTAAGTAAATGATTTTCTTTTAGCAATGCACGCAAGCTATGTGCTCAACTTATTTTGATAATGCAATCATTGTGTGTTGCGCTTTAGTGTGCTGCAAACTACTGCTTTATATCAATTTAAATTTTAGTTCGCGGCAACGCTGATGCGCTCTCGAATGATTTCCTTTTATGATGAAGAAAAGTTTTCATGTGTATTGTTTAGGTGCATGTAAGATTTAATTTGCTCGGAGAAGATTACCCGGGGATTGCTGGCATTGTACTGTAAAATTTTCTTTTATGCTGAGGAAGACTGAGAAAAGACTTTTTAACGACTACTTAAATTTTTTCTAAATGTTTTTTGGGATGCATACATATGCTGCTCTAAGAGGAATTCTTTGATTATATGGTAGTGTTGAGTTCCCTGGCATTTTGTTATTATAAAATTTTGTTGCTCTGAGAGAAGATTCCTTTCATTATACCTATTTTAACCAGAGACAACGAAATACAGAGATGTTCCAACACTTTGTTGAAAATTGAGATTAGGAGATTCGTAGGGACTTTTTGTGCTTGTGTACTGCTGGTAATAACAACAGTAACGCTGTTAGTTATCAGTCACTTGTACGCTTGCTCTTCAATTCTCATTATTAGTAAGGGCACGGGTTATGTTAATGATATGTTTCTTGATACAACGTCGCATTTTCCCAAAAGTTTGCAAAGCAAAAACATATACAATTGTGTGTCCTTAAGTGCATAAGGGCCAAGGTACGCATAGACGTGGGTATGTACATAGCAAACATAATTTGTTTTCTTTTCATCGTTTATATTGAGGAATTTTAAATGCCATGTTCGCCTAATACTCCATCTATATCAAACAGAATTTTCATATCAAGAAAGATGAAGAAATTTTTTATTATTAAAATGAAACATGTTGTGGCTTATTGTATTTATCTTTATCTTTTATTTATATATTTATTAATTTTACTTGTTTATACGTATATATTTGACATATTTTATATAATTTTCCACATCAGGCATCCATTATATTCTATGCAGCCTCTATCCATATTATGTCATATATTATATGTTCAGAATTAAGCAATTAAATAAATGAATAGAATATTAAAACGTAGTTATTAATGCTAGTTTATGCGTCGTATCAAGAAACCATTAACAGAATCCGTGCCAGAATTGCTAAATTGTCATTGATAGCAAATATACACGCAAGAAGTCCGTAAGAATCTTCTAATCCACAATTTTGAAGGAAATGTTGGAACATCTATTTATTTCGTTCTCTCTAATTTTAAGCATTTTCCATTCTTTTTTTTAGTGTATTTTTGAATTTTGACCGATAAAGATGCGTGTGTGAAATTCTTGTCGCGAGAGCTTGTGCGAAATAATATACGTAAGTATATATAATATTGAAAAGAAAATTATTAAAACAAAATAAATACTTTTACATATGATTAATTAATGAAATTATATTTAATATTATTAATATTAATAATAATAAATATTATTAATATTAGAGTAACGTGTTAATATCAAAGCAAAAGCAAGCACATATACAATATTAATGCTTTTGATGCCGTTGGCTTTAGTGGATGGTGGATGTTCGTATAATATTATGTAAAAGATTTAATTGCAAGGAAAACATGCATATATACATCATAAACGAGAAAATAAGTGAAAACTTTAATAAATATATCTTTTAAAAAGTTTAATATATGAAAACGACTACAAACAATGAAATAATATATATATATGTATATGTATTTATGACGGAATATGAAGAATATCGAATTCCTTATATTTGTATCTAACACAGAACATTTGGACTGTTAGTGTGTTTATTTTCCCTTAAGTTCGGAATATTTATATATATATATATAAAATTACTTTATATGTTGAACTGAAAATTAAGAAAGTGACGATCTGCGCCTATACCATAGAAATATCCTAGTGGTAAGTGAAACTCATTCATTTATATAACGTTTTGCAAATTAAGGCAAAGAAAAACTTTTCTCGGATTTTGTGTTCGTGTTTGTGGTGGGCGATTAGCGCAATTGGCGGCATACTTTATTATTTTCATATCGAATGATAGACATGGGCGAAGCGATTATTATTTATTCATTTGGACTTGCAATCGAAGTTATGTACATGCATACATGTGTACCAAAAGTGCATACCAATCTGTTAGTGTATGTGATGTATTGATGCGGATAATGATTAAATTCGGTTAAATTCTTTTCGTTAATTTTTTTTTTGTCATCCCAAAGTAACCTATCGTTTAAGCAAATATATATAATAATTTAAGAGTATATGAGCATAACCGACTTTTTTGTAAATTCAAGTCCTTTGTAATACCTTTTAATTTACATAAAATGTAATATGGGTTGAACATGAGTTAATTTATCAGTGTGGTAAGGCAAGCATTTCTAGGTGCGGTCTTCTTTCGTTTCCTGATCTGTTTTCGGTTTCCTTTTTGAGTGCGTGTGTCTGTAACTGAATTTGTATACATAAACATGTATACACTTAACATAAAAGTAAGGTATATATAAGACATATACACATATATGTATACCTATATACGTATACCTAATTGCATGTAAATATAAAAACATAAGGAAGCAATTAATGAGTTACAAATAGCAAAGAATTTCCCATCTCTTCCGTTAGTATCAAAAGCGAATTCAATCTGTATGCAACATGATATGTTTTAAATTTAAATATTCAGCTGAGCATTTTGAAATCGTAGATGGTATCTTAACATATTTCGTGTTAGCCTCTACGGGATGTTATAGTGTTAAATGTTGCATAGGAGCGTATTTTTTTATTATTTTTTTTATCGCTCATTTACATACGAATGAAGGTGGGCATCTGCTATGTAGTATTACATATGTATATATTTAACGTCCGCAGGTACATGTAAACGAAAAGATATCGACCACGCTACTTACGCTGCATGCAAGTAGCTTCAGCTTCAAACTGTTTGAAAGAAATAAAAACTGAAACTATTTTTTTTACAATTACGTGGCTGATAGAAAGGTGGAAAAGCAATGTCGATCAATCAATAAGTCTACCGATTCCTGTTCATCGATTAACTTGTCGTAATGGCAAACCTTTGGTACGCTTAACTCTAAGTGTAATAGATGAGAATTGCTTACGTCTTCATTAATTGCGAGCGTGTCAATAAGTTCATGGATAAGGCATGCGTCGAATTGCATAAGTAATTTCGATTTTCGAAATAGTCTCAGATTGTCCTTCTATATCTGATGGGTCTGTGAATAAATTTAGATATTGTTTGAATATAACTTGTGATGTATGTACAGGGATTTAATTCGGTATTCATTTTTTGCAGTCTTAAGGATGATAATCATAAAACAAAATACTGAATGATACCTTCGAATCGAAGGAAAAAAAGCATTTATGCCTAAAAGGGAAAAGTGAAAGGCCGACGACAATAATGTACGCGCCACGTACGCAGCGAATGCAGGCTCATCCTATCCTTCTCCCTGACCGCCATGGTCCTGCCTATACTCCTATATATATTCTGACTGGCTAGTCGTATATATATAAAGTCGAAAAAAGTCAAGGCTTTAAACGAATCCGGCTGTCATTTAATCTCCAGATAAGGAGGGTATTTCAGATGTATCGTGCATAAACTGTCCGTTTCGGGACAAAATGCAAATGACTAAAAAGTTCTCTACTTCCTTGCACAATATATAAAGTTAATCCTTCGATTGAGCTTGAAAAGCAGTCATCAGTAAAGTCAGTAATAAGGAGATTACCGCAGCCGTAGTCATTTTTTTCTCTTTCTTCCGGCATGTGTTTAGAATTTAATCATACCTTACACCACTCGCGATATGGGGTATATTAAATTTGTGTGGACGTATTTAACATCCAGAAGAATTTTAGATAGACCAACTTTTCATTGTAACGATCGATTCAGAACCATATTCTGAATTGTGTGTCCGTCTGATGTTTGTCCATGTATTATTTTATTCAACTTAGACGTTGCAAATTTTTGAGATATTTAGACGAAATTTCGCACATTGACGTGTTTTGGTCCAAGGCCGAACGCTATTGAAAATTGTTTGCATCGATCCGTTTCTTCGAAAACTTACCGAATACGAGTAGTTTGAAATTCTAAATTTGACTGTGCTATAACATTGGGTAGGCGCGGTCAATTTTTCCATTTTTGTACGAGTACTACACCATCGCTTATAGAATATGTGTTCAAATTTTTTTATATTTATTTGCTACAGTTTATGAGTGATAAAGATTTTTAATTTTTATTCTTTTTGGAAGGATTTTGATTAACATGGCACTTTAGACGTGTCTCTCGACCGATTTAGCCCATTTTTGAAACCAACCTGCGTACGAGAACTTCCAATGTTTCTGCCAAATTTTAAGTTGAAAGCTTTATCTTGGGGGCCAGGAGAATTTTAAGGGTGTGAAGATAAATTCGAATTTAACTAGCAAAGACACCTACCAATATTAAATAATTCCAATTAAAATCCAGTTGGATTTTGACATTTGTATGTAGCGTAAAATGGATATGGGAGAACACCCAAATTTGAGGCCCTAGTGCGGCCAAACTAGAAAATGCCACCTATATTCACCTAGCGTCTGTGCTACATCTAGCGACTGTACTGTGGACCTAATTAACTCTTGTACCAAATGTTTTGCAGGGTATAACGGAGAGATATTAAGCAACCAATAGCGAAATTTACTATAGTGGAGCACTTACTTACTTCCAACTTCTAATTTCCAAAGTTGTATTAGTTACACTATTTAACGCTGAATTAGTTAATTATTTTGGCATTTTTATTGATCAGCGGTCGTAAAATTAGTGCTTGTGTTTTGCGTGTCCAGGTTTGAGATGCACGTGATATAAGTGATATAAGTGAATATAGGTGATATTTTCTAGTTTGGTCGCACTCGGGCCTCAAATTTGGGTGTTCTCCCAAATGCATTTTACGCTAACATACAAATTTCAAAATCCAACTGGATTTTAATTGGAATTATTTAATATTGGTAGGTGTGTTTGCTAGTTAAATTCGAATTTATCTTCACACCTTGAGAATTTTTACGACGGATATACAAATGGACATCGTTTTATAATTGGATGCTGATCAAGAATATATATACTTTGAGGAGTCGCTGAAGTTTGCTTCTGGGTCATACAAATGTTTTGACAAAATGAATATACATACCCCTCATCCTTCGGTGAAGGGTATAAAAACAAAGAAAAAGATAAAGAAAACAGAAAGCAGATTCACCTGAGAATTTGCATAATTTATCCTACATAGCGCTTTTCAGACAAATTCCTATAAGAATGATAAAAAAACCCTGCATATTCCGATATTACACGAAACTTAACATAGTGGCTTTGTATGTGAAGACATGGTGTGTATGTGCAAAGGCCTCGCCACGGAAGGTTTCGATAGAGAATCAAATAGCAATTTTAAATTGCTGCTCCTCTTTCCCCTTCTATCTAGTTTTGCTTATTATGGTCACCTGGATGATAGATATCAACGGCACTCAGGCATGTCTTCAAAGCTGTTGCGCAGTTCCGCTTTTTTTTTACTTTTTAAATATTCATTTGTTCTATAATAAATAGTTGTTTATTTTTATATTGTTTGTATAAAAATGATTTTTACAATGTTTGGAAAATTTATATACACGCATGCACATTAAAAAAAATCAGTACAAGCCCGTCATAGGAAGCAAAGATAAAACACACGTTGACTTACATACGGATGGCTACCGTCCATAGTTGTGTTCTGAGAAAAACAAGGCTTCGTGTTTATGTTCAGGTAGCTTCTACGCGATACAAAATGGCATGTGTATATGTGTATATATAGACGCATATATATAGATATAGATATATGCGTATCGCGTATCTAGATGATAAAAATGTGTGTGTTCTAAACAGATGGACAAGGGAGTAGCCATTAACGTGTTTATCTTTATGTCTCGCCTTTTCATTCTACTTAATCACCGGCCGGCCGTCTGCTTAGATCCTCTTGTAACGTTTGCCTTTGTACTATTTGCCTTTGAACAAAAGTACTTTCGTGTAATTAACAATATCAAGTTGTGTTCGTTTCTTGTGATTTTGATTATTTATTCATTTTTATTTTTATTATTGTCTATCGGAGCGATGCTGTAAATAGCAAAGTACTGCCACATTGACTTGGATGGCTGATGGCTGGTGGCTGGTGGCTGGTGGCTTTTCATGTGTACGATTTTTTCTTTATTAATATTTAACATCTCTTCATATATTAGTGGTGGTTAGTTAAGGATTCTCTTCAAGTCGAAAGCAGTTTTCTTTTTTTGCTTTCGCAAGTTGTATGTTTTGTTTTGTTTTGCTATTTGTTGTTTATTCGCCTCTTGATACGATTCTCTTCTCGAATTTTGTCTTTATCTTCTGCACATATAAAGTAAAATAGATGTATTTTTTCTACCTGCATATACAACAACACACAACTATGCGCACTTAAAACAACTTACTCTTTGTGTGTTTTCTTCTTTTTTTCATCAAATGCAGCATCTGTTGCTAGTAACTGTGATAATAACATACTGTTATTCTATTGTTGTTGTTGTCATTATTATTATTATTATTATTATTATTATTATTATTATTATTGCATTTGCTTAAGGAAGAAAAACACCATCCTGTGCTTTAGAAACTTTTATTCTCATGCTTTTGTTGGGCATCATCATCATCATCATCGTCGTCGTCGTCGTCGTCGTCGTCGTTACAGAGTTTGTATACATGTGTATGCACAGAGACAAAGTTCATTGCCCTACTCCGCTGTGCTGCTATTCTCATATGTACACAGTTACAGATATCCCGCACATATACATACATATTTATCTACGTTTTATTTTATTTCTTTAATATATTGCATAACTCACTCTAAGGTTTATGTATGAACGTAGAGCACACTTGAAGCGGATAACGAATCCACTGCATTTCTACGTTGGTTTATTTATTCGTCTGTTTGCCTGTCCGTTTGTTTGTTTGTTTATTCGTTTGCAATTTGCACAATTGGATAATGGATAGAGAAAGAACTTAAAATTATTTAAGCTCTTTCAATAGAGCAACACAAACGACATCTTCCGACATCAACATTAGGCTGCTTTTCAAGACACATCAACTTTAATTTACTTTGAAAATATCTTACAATAGATACAAATTTCGATACGGGGTTTTTTTTTTTTGCTCTCTTAAATACAACGTTGCATTATATATCCGAAATGCCCGGAGCGGCCGCTTGAGGTCAAAATTCTTGCATTCATTTCAACAATGGATGCATGATGCTCATGCTTAACACACTGAGATTTAGGTTTGGTTAATACTAAATCTATTCTTAGGCTTAATACTTTTTACAGCATTTTTTTTATGTCTATGCGTCCATGTGCATGTCTTCTTCGAGATATTAACGAATACGAAAACTTTTTGACTCAGGAATGGTAGGAGAGAGAAAAGAAGACGAAGAAGAAGTTATTCCTCAATAATTCTCCATATTGGTCGATACTATTATCCCGCGATGGTTATGGTGCAGCACAATAATAAGTGTGATAATGTCCACACTAAAATGGTGTATCTCAAGAATATAGTCGATCAATTATTGAGAAATGACCTTTTCGGGATACAGATTTATTGCGCTGCGGCTACACCTTGAAAAAATTAATTATGTCATTAAAAACAGTTATCAAAATTGTAGTCAATGTTTAGCAATAGTAAGTACATTGACGTTCTCATTTTCTTTGCGACGATCAGAAGTGTTGCCATATTACGAAAACAAGCAAAAACACTATAGTTGATCACGACCGATCATTAAAACCTTCTTACAACTCGTCATATAATGACGAGGAGTGGTCGAAGAAGTAATCTGATCTGAATCGTACTCAATAGCGTTCTCTTTGGGCCAAAACGTGACCATATATTAGATTTCATCAAAATATCTCAAAAATTGTGTCCTGTAGGTCGAACATGAAAATACAAGCCAGACCGAGGGACAGACAAGCTCAGATCGATTGGTATAATCGAACGGCGTCTAACTTAAGTCCTTCTGGGTGTTGCATACATCCGCACATACTTGTGCCCCAAATAGTGTAGGATATAAGAATCTTTCATATATGTGTACATAAACACTTATATTACATACACTAAGTCCAGTATTTTAAACTCGCTGTGGGGAATACATTGTCTTCATCATTCGTACTGTAACACCTAGAAATAGACTTAAGATGTGTGATGATATAAATTCTTTACGGATTCTCGATGAGTGCAAGATGCTCGTCGATCGTTTGCCGTTGGAAGAGTCGTTGTCGTAAATGTATGTGACATAACCACAAACATATCCAAAAAAAAAAGCAAACAAAGTGATGTCAATTACGATCTTCGAAGGATTTTGAATCAAAATTTACTGCTTCTACATGTACATGCAGAACAATGAACTGATGACTCTTTAAGAGTGTAGATTCACATGAGATTGAAAGTTTTCCTTTACTATCAGCATTTCTTATCCAACGCTGGAGGGTGTGACTCGTAAAATCTAGAGCAATACATTTATGACTTTTTTAAATATTTATATATAGTTTTGATTCGCCTGCTGCTGGAATGGGCGTTATATTTTTACCCCGACTGCGGATGAAAACCGCAACCATGTAAAAGTCCGTCCCCAAGAGGCTTGCAGCGTATAAGAGAGTGATTGATCTGGAACTTGCAATAAATATTTTCTATATGTGACTTTCGTAATTGGTTTCTATAGAAGAAGTTGAATAAATAGTATCAGTGTTGAAGAGACTGGAGGCGTGTGAAGATGAATTCTGGAATGTTTTCAACGATAAAGCGAATTTATAAAATATTGCCAACGGATGCAATATTCCATCCATCTTACGGACGTAAAATCAGAATTTATAAAACATTTTTAAGCTCTTTGTTTTTCATAGAACCGTTTTTAATGCGAATGCGCAGATATTATGTTAATAGATAGATAATAAAAATCTCCGCATCGCAGATTCATTTATAATTATTTCCATACAGATACAGTTGCTTAATTTATGTACCATAACGCACACGTGCATAGCAAATTAATGCTTTTAAAATTTCCGCTTATTTATATATGTACGTTTATGTTTATGTACATGTGTATATCGATAATACGTACGTGTATGTATCTCCTCCGTATATACAGTCATTGGCAATCTACTGCAGAAAACGAAAACTCTAATCTTCCCATACATATATGCAGAGAGTTGTGTACAACAATAGCTCTTGCAGAGGCAATAAAAGTTTTTGTCAGATATATTAAGATTTTGTATATATGTTGTCAACACGGTTACATATATTCCTATACGAAATTCATTGGCTCTTTACTTCAAGTATAGCCAGTTAAGACTGAACTGATTGTCTAACTCACTGACTGACTGACTGACTGACTGACTGACTGACTAATTGACTGACTTAACAAATAAATCATCATTTTGGTCTTAGTATACGTTTTGCGTTGCTTACGTGTAAGCACTTAGATGTACGTGCTTGCTTTCTTACGTTTATCTTCATCAATAAACGCCCCATTAGGGTGACAGAGTTTAACAAGCCAAAGTCTATAACTTATCCTTCCTTTAAACACTCAGTCTCGCGCAAACAAGCCTACGTGCTTCTTGTATGCATGTTCACTCTACGACAATCCAACTCATGCTGTTGCCACAAAAAGAAAACAACATTACAACAATAACAACAACAATGCATTTAAAATTGAACGAAAAAAGATAGTAAAAGAAAAATTGCATATGGCTTAGAGCGAATTGCTTAATACCCACCGCTATCCTGAATTGAAAAAGCGAAAAAGTCTGCAACAAAGATTATAAATACAATAACTATTCCACATACATATACATATGTCGTTGCCTATAGATAAGTAACGTATATAACAATACGTATATGTTATGTGGGCTAGAAAAAAGAAGAGGAGTACTATTTACTAAACTTGAAGCGAATATTTTGACAATTTTCAACCAATACTAATACAAACATGGCAATTCTAAAGTGTAGGCTATAACTATAATTTTACATACTTTACTTACTAGAAAAATTTTAACTTTAAGCTTAAACTATATTGAACGGGAACGGGAAAAAGTGTAATAATAATAATAATAATAATGTGGCGAGCGAAACTGCATGGGCAAGGCGTAAGGCGTAAGCCGCACTTTAGCAAAGGAGCTTGAGGTCGAAGTGCCCTAGAAAGAGCACTTAAAGACACATTTTTTACGTAATGCCGGGGAAGGAATTTCACCATTACGTAATTTAATCATATATGTGACATCCGGTACTTCACGGCCTTTCTAAACAAACCGCAAAGCAATCGCTACCTTTGAATAGTTTCCGTTAAGAGGTGAAAGCACCTCGACCGAAGGATTCTAACCTAAGTCATGCAAAGCAAAAAGTAAAAATTGCTTTCGAACGGACCCAATACACCATCGATAGCTGAATATTCAGCTGAGCATTAGCTTATATTGAATTTAGTAGCGGATAGAAGGTGAAGAAGCTGGATTTCGATATACGATAATTGAAAACATGTTTTCTATGCAAACATGCACCGAACTAGAGCATGAACATAGCCCACTGTCGATAATTGCGAACGAACGAAATCCTTCCGACTGTTGTCGACTGTTGGTTTTGAATAAAGTTTCTAAAAGAGAAATGTTTCAAAATCGAATTCAAAAATTTGGAAAAAAAACTTTTTGCGATAAAAAAGTGAACAGCTGTACACTTCTCGTGGAAGAATTCATTGGTCATTTTAATTGGATTTCAATAATAATCTGGCGATGTGGTGGAAGACAAAAGAAAAATTTACGACAAAGTTTTAATGTCAACATCATTATCGGTTAAGCTTTTCGAAAATACACCCAATTTTTTAAGGCTTCCGTTTACGTGTTTGGATGCGTAACAAATGTTTGATGAGTCTAATAATGACGTTCATAATGACTATTAACCGTAACTATCAATTAAATTCGACACACATCACGATTCTTCAACTTTTTGTTGGCCCTTTTGCTTACTAAAGAGTCGACTGGAATTCATTTACGTAGGATTGTTTGCATAAATGTTATTAATACATGCAGGAGAGTAAGTTAACAATGGAAACATGACAGTTTGAGAGTTGTGGTTTTCGTCCCTCGGTCGCTTTAAATACTATGCCGAAAGTATTTTAAACAATTGCGGAAGCGTTTTCTCTACGCTTGTCTACGTTTAGAATCTTCATAATTATATAAACTGAATCCGAATGAATCTGAAATTTCACTTAATATTCCCGAACATGATTCCAGAGTTAACCGAAAGAAGTAATGAAATTTACTTCCATGCTTATCGTTAGCGCATTGACAAATTGACTCAGATTCTCAGCTGACTAGGAGCGCTTGTGCCTTATATGCATGACTATGACATGTACGTTTAGATGTTACAGACAGAATGAAAAATTTAGTATACGTTTATTTCAAACGTTATAAAACCAGTTAAACAACCATGTCAGAGGGAATGGTTGGAAAGACTTTGCAATAGTGGCCGTCACGCACACATTTACATTAAAAAGTTGTACTTAATGCTAACACTCACAGACTTTGAAAGTCGAACTTTTCAAACTACCTGGCTCACGTTACACGGAAACAGCCTAGGATATGCAAGATAGTTAAGGGACGTAACTGACAAAATACTTACTTCAATTTTATTCATTTATAAATTTCTTGTAAAATTATTTTAACAAAATTTGCAAATTAATAATATATTCAGGGCAGTTTTCCTAAAACACGAGTACATCTGCACTATACCAATCTCCCAGGGGATGTAGGGAACACGTACACCACGGTGATGTTACAATGACGAGATGGTAAAGGGATAGGATGTGGGCTTTGCCGATTGACCATTCACTCTGGCTAGAACCATGCATGATCTCTATCGCGTTCTGATTTGAATCCGCGAATACCGACTTGACAGTCGCGATTCTTTTCTGCTCGACTTTGCGGCACCTCATTTGCTTCTCTAGATGCTCATCAGATGTTCTGCTTTCACTTTTACAGTTTGGGTGCTTCATTCTTGGGAAAAGCTGCTCGCCAGTCCAATGTCCTGCAATAATCACATGAACACAGGATTGTTATAAAACAATCACGAGGTTTTTGTTTGAATTGTTATTCAATACACTCCGTTTACGGGCATAACACTGAAACTCGTATTTTTAATAATTACATGTTTTGAAATACTTTGTCTATAATATCTACAGTTCAGCTTTCACAGGCTCCGAAACTTTTGTGATTAGACCTCCGTTTAAAATTGACACGAAATCCGCAAATTGTGAACTGAATTCCTGCCAAGATTACACATAAGAAAAGACGAAAGTTGAGCATGTGTTCAAAAGGTAAGATGAAGGAAAAAATCCCACCAACTCTTCTTTTGCTTGGAATTTTAGATGTAATCGTAATGAAGTACGAATAGAAAAACCTCTGAATAGATTTTGAAATTCAAAATTTAACTCAAATGATACCTTCAATATCGATATCGTTTTATGTCTCTTTTTATACCCACCACTGTGTGGAGTGTGCTGTTGGCACTCTCCTGATGCCGAAGGAAGATATCGACTTCAAATTTAGTAAAAACATTGGAAGTCTTTGCACGTGCGTTGGTATTGAACATGGGCTAAATTGGTGAGAGCACAAGAACGCCGTGGAGTGTAAACTGAACGCAACTCAGTTTTTCCTAACAAAAATTTTTGGATTTTTGATCGTTATTCGGAAATTATTAAACTTTCCACATTTGCTTCACGAGAGTAACTTTACTCTCTAGGTCCAAAAATGGAACTCATCGGTCGTCTCCAGGCAATGTGATGAGTAATTAAATTTAATTTTTTCACTTTTTTGAGGCTTTATGCTTATTTATCATAAGGCAAACAAGACAAGACGTTTAAAACTATTTTGTACATTCCTCAAATGAAGGTATATTATCTGCCTAAAAATGGATTAGTTCTAAATTGAATATGGTAGACACCGCGATCAATTTTTTTTTAATAATACCAGCGATATGGGTATCAAATAAAAGGGCTTGGAGAGTAGAAATGCGAAATGCACCTGCGTACGAGAACTTTCAATGTTTCTGGCAAATTAAAAGTCGATAGCTTCATCTTGGCTGCCAGGAAAGTGCTTCAAATAGTCTTTATCCGGATGGACAGCCGGACAGGCGCACATGCTCATCAAGAAAGTATATACTTTGTGGGGTGTCTGAAACTTCCTTCTAGACGTTGGTAGCGGTTTTATAAAATTAACATAACCCTCATCCTTCGGCGCCGGGTATAAAAAAGGTCGAAATGATCTCATCCTTTTAGTCGTCATTTATAATTGCTTCGTTTGTCATAAATTTGGATGTCGTACTTACTTAAGTAACCTTATTCCACACGTAGAGGGAAATACATGCATAAATACATTCATTATATAGTGTTTGTGTTTGTTGTCTGTGTTGTTTGTGTTTTTACTAATTTAACTAAGAGGTTACTGCGAGCAACCGACAAACAAGTGAAACACAAGGCAATTACTTACATATTTGTATCTCTACAGAAATCACTGATTGACTGTTTTTCTTGGCTTTGGTAATGTTGTTAGTTTTACTTTTCAATTAACAGGAGCATGAAACACGCATGAACTTGCCTACATTTATTTATTTATTTATTTATTTTATGAGTGCTCTTTTTAACCATTTGTTCGGTATCGTGCGATATTTCCATCCATCATTCACCATAACTTTTAACTCAGGTTGTGTTTTTGTTGCCTTTTACCCATACATTTCATATAAAAGCATGAGTTGCATTTACCTCGGTTGACAAATTGCATTTCCGGCTTTTTTACAATCGTTAACTGAAAATGTTTTATATTTATTTTGGCCTCTCTTTTCGTCTGTACCATGTGGAAATTCTGATTCCATAAGGTAATGCTTATCAAATATTTGAGGTTGTGGTGAAACTGCATAAACTGATATTCAAGCAATCAGCCAGTAAGGTCCATTGTGAACAAGTCTACAAATAAATTCTTTACATCGAAATTTGTCATTTTATAAAATTGACTTTACATGTACATTTGCCCCAAGATTTTAACTTTAGATAACTTCTTGTTGTTATTATTATTAACTTCGCCAGAGGAATGAACTCTAAGACCAACGACTTGAAGCGCTAGCACCTAAGGCTATCAGTTTTATTGAAAATTCTACCGCACACGAGCATTGAGTTGTTGGTCGAGATCATTTGCCTGCTCGGCCACTCAGGCGGATATATAGATACCTTAGAGATTCGTGTTTGTACGGCATAGTAAAAGATTCAGTTTCTTACAAGCTGTTGTTCGGTGTACATAAATGCGTAAAGAGATGAATGCCATTTACGACAGTACGAAATGGTTGAGTTGGCTTGGAATGAAAATGCATTAAACTGTGAAACAGTTAGAAAGCGGTTTGGAAGGTTTTGTATAAAAAATACGTCCGCCCCTTTCCCCTAAAAGTAACTGGGGGAGTGATCTCCACCTCTGGCCCCCCTAAGATTTCTACTTGTTCAGATCGATGCGGTCGAATATTGTCGATCAGCGGTTCAAGAAAGTTGAAGATGCCCGAAAATAGCTCTGCGTATACTTTCCCTTGAAGCCGGCAAGTTTCTATCGCCGGACCATCCGTAAGCTACCCGATAAATGGCATAAATAATGACGGCGGCTACTTCGATTATTAAGCTCTCTAATAAGTATAGCTTCAATACATCTGAATTTTATCAAAAAGTATCGAGATTTCATTTGCAGAGCTAATAGAATTAGAAAGTGAAAACATTCAGATAATAAATTACGCATAGATAAACTTTGAATGTCGGAAAAAGCAAACAACCTCTGAAAGTCAACAAAAATATTTTGAAATATAACAATCAGTAGTATCTTCAGTCAATGGAAACTTACTTCGTATAGAAAAATTTCGATGGCTTCTTCTTGAAAGGCTATGCAAACGAAATCGAGTATAGCCGCTTGATTGGATGGTAGGTATAAAAGAAGCAGCAAAGAGAACCAATGCAAAAGAAGTGCAGAAGGTGATGGCTCTCGTTTATCTGTCTGTTTGTCGTACGTTTTAAAAACAAGAGGTGAAACTTTCCATATATAATGCAGTCTCAACTTCGTGCGATAGTCATGCGGCATGCCTTGTATGCTGACAACAGGCAGAAACCTGCAATTTTCAGTTCGTTTGCGAGTACCATCTATAACTAAAGTGAGAAAATTGACATGATCAGCTTACAAGCCACCTTACACTCCTAATTTGTAGCCTGCAAAGATGTTGATCTGAGCACAAACACTTGATGCTGTTAAACGTACATCTAGTGGATAAAAATTTTCGCCAATTAACAAAATAGTTTACTTCCGTTGTGAGCTTGGGCTTGAGATGACATGCTTGAAATATCGAACATCAAAAATTGTTACTGAAAAGTAAAAAGGAAAATACTCAAAACTGAAAACCTATTGTCAATTAAAGGGGATACTCATACACACTTTACCCATCGCTCCAATGAATGATCTGCCTCTGCGTTTTACGTTCATATTAAAATGTATCTTTATTGAGGTAATTTCGTTTGGCTTATTTGACACATCTTCCCCTTTAATAGGTTTTTGATATTTAGAGCGGATGCATAGGTTAGCTTCCCTACGTGACGCGTAACTCTCGGCTTATTTTAACCTACTTTTTTTCTTCCATTCAAGTAACTGGTCAAGATTTGTCTCTTTCTACTTTGGAGAGACCTGCCTGGGATTGCAAAGAGACTATGTCGTAACGTGATCGGTATAGTGTGTTACGACGGTGCTCGATATAGATTACGTTTGAATGTTCTTAAACACGCCTCGCCGTTCTGCCTCCGTTACAAGTGAACGTTGAATACATTTTTCGTTTTTTCTTTAATTTTTTTCCGGCATCAATCCAAATTAATTCTGTTTTTTTTTGTTCCCATTTTCCTTGACTCTACTTGTATATGTTTGGATAGGAGTTTGTCATAATTCCATCACATATATATGTTACGTCGACTTAATAATATCTTTTACGATCCGGTTGCTATTAAGATTCTTAACACATCATTTAGTAATCGTTTAATTAGGCACACGTTCAGCAACTTATGTCCAGGCGTACGTTTGTGCATTCGAGCTCATCATCTATGCAATTTCTATCTTTGGTGTATGTGCACTTGTCCTCGTGTCGGATTATATTGATAAACCGCAAACCACAAACTGCAAATGCAGACGTTTGCCTCTTCGTACTTTTTATTCATGTGATCAGTCATGTGATAAAATCAAATGCGCTTACTATCTGTGCGCATACGTTGCTCAGCATATAATACTTCAATTAATAATACTAGCAATCCGCGAGCTTTTTTCAAATTCTTTACATTCCCCTGCTGTCTCGCAGATATTACTTTAAGAATCTCTGCTCTATTGGCAATTTTCCCTTATTAAATAGAATAAGGAACGGCGGACAGATCAGTATTACAAAATCCATGAGATTCGCTTAATGTTCACATTTTCTGTTGTGCTATCAACGAACGATATCGAAATGTACCGGAAGGAGTGTAGAGTTTGTTAACACGTGATCGGGACAGAACGCATTGTTCAATTTTATACATAGACGCATATATATATATATATACGTATGTACGTTTCTGAAAAGGCATAAAGCATTCTTTGTGTAGCTTTTCATTCTATTGATTGAATTTTAAACGTGTTTCCTAAAGAGCCATTATATAATTAAACCAATTATTTCCTTTCAAAAAAGACAACCAAGTGTGCATTTCTTTTTTAAATGAACTTTTTATCAGTTAATGATCGTTACAACAATTATATGTTTGAAGTTTTCACACTTCATGCTCCCAACTACTCATCGCAGCAACTTGATTTATTCGATGTGTGTGAATACTTGTACTTGTATGCTGAAAATTAGACCTAAAATGTTCTTCTTCCCCTTATGTTTTGTATTTTTCTGCTTTTGATCAGCCATTCAGTCTCATAGTATATTGCTTTTCCAACATTTTCAAGTGCTTGTCTCAGTGAATGTACGCTTGTATACACAAGTTGATTAGAGTTGCTTATGCCCGTCTCTTACATTCTGCTCGGGTCTAGTTTTCATTATTAATGTAAAAAACTACATTGATCGAAGATTGACCAAAAATGCGATGGGACTCTTAAACTTCTAAGGTTTTAGGTAGAAGTAGAAAGTGCTTTCCAAAATGAATGAACCGTCTTCGTAGTAGAACACTCGGGCAAGCATACATGTAAACCAGGCATCGTGAAGTCGAAGGCCTAGTTTCTCCTCTCATAGGTTTGTCGCATTTCTGTTCGCACAATAAGTTTCCATGAACTCATCTACCGACTTTATTGTGCAGCAGAAATACTCCAATGGACGAACGTTAATACAATAGTTGCCGCTACATGTATGAATCTTATGTTTGTTAGGGGCCATGTTCAAACCGATTCAGAAAGTATTGTAGCCAATTGTAATGGTCGCTTCAGTCAGAAGTCGAGCATTGCGAAATCGCAATCAAAACAAAAAGATTATGTTTTTCCGTATTCTGGAATAAATCGTACCATCCCCTGCAATCGATTGACATATTGAAGATACCACTGAGCGCAATGAATTTTAAACAAGGGGAGCTATTATTTTTAATTTTCATATCAAAAGAGGAAAAGCTTTTGTTCTCTGCATAGGCTCTATTGCTTGCTATATATATATACACATGTACATAGATATATATTATCAAAAACGTTACGAAATGTTAAAACTCGTTTAGCTAGACGAGTAGGAAACAAAGTTCAACTTTCTTTAATCAATTACTTTGACGTATCCGAAATGCCAGCTTAGGTAGACGAATTGTAAAGGGTGTTGGGAATGTATCGATTAATTGCTTCACTGTACAAAGTTATTGGAAAGAGGTAACAATTTTTGTTTTTTTTTTTTTTTTCTCATTTACACAGAATAAATAATAACAGACTTTTAAGGTTAAGCTAACAGTAAACAATTTTGAGTTAACCTGTATAATGTTTATAAATAAGGCAGAAATCTTGCAAAACACCGTCAACAAATATCCTACGCCTGTATGTCACTTATTGAGTGATGTACTGCTCCCGCAAGGAATTTCAGAATTTCGTGATCGTTAGAAGAATCAAAACAATTAAAAAAACTATGTTGCATTTTCTTTTGAAATTTACAAAGTAATGAAAACATTTTCTTTTTATAAAAGGTGCAAATTTTATCTTACGGTAGACGTCTGCAATAAGTTAACTGGTCGGGATAAATAAATCTGTGCCTAGCGGTACAGAACATTTGAAATACTCATACGCAGACCTATTTTTCGTACACGTTTTGAATTTGTTTTAATTCTTCTTCTTCTTCTTCGCCTTCTTATGGAATTTAAATGGAAGTGCTTCGAGAGAGAGAGAGAGAGAGAGAGAGGGTGTTGAGGACGTCTATGTTCTCAGCAGAGGAATTCAATGTAATGTTTCGTAGGAATGTAGGACATGGAATTTAACAATTTATGGAGATTCAATCATATATTCCGCTTAAAATGGAACGATAAGCTCAAGGCTAGACAGGCTTACGATAGTTATCCTCAGGTAAAACGGAACCTTGGAAGAGATTAAACCCGTCACAAGGGAAAATCGTAAAAGTAAAATCCCACATGAGAAGGTCTCAAACATTATAGCTTTAAATCAAGACAAGCAGGAAGACGACATAATCAGATTGCAGAAATACATTTTGAATCAAAAAAATCAATTATAGATTTCTTTTGAAATGTTCTTTTACAATTGTTCGCAAATAATTTAAAAAAAAAATAAAAAAATTATTATCGATAATGTTCATGTACACTTTAGTAAGACAACTGAACCCGCGCATCCATTATTTCAAAAAATATGTTCAGTTATTAAGCAAATCTTAAAAACAGCATAAATCAACTGTAGCAACATGTACATGGATGGTATGTGTGGAAGAAAAGCAACTTGTAATGGATGATTCACACCCTTTCTTACCGTACGGCAAGAAAGATGCGAAAATTCATAGTTGGCTTGGATCGAATATTTTAATACCACTAAGTAGCTTCTATCGGAACAAGAGAGAATTTTATTAAATTATTCTATGCATGTATTTGTTACGGCAAAGATTGTTTTACCCAAATGGATAGCATCTCGCACTGCTGGAAGATACTTGAGAGTTTTTTTAAATTTGTTTAAACTCTGCACCGATGTATATATATATATATACTATTTACTTATAAACTTAATACAAATATTTATTAGCATTAACGAGCCATATATCATGATTGTGTATATGGTCTAAATATTGGATAAATATTTGTATTAAGTTTTAGATCAATATCTGCCATAGATTGGAAGTTGTATCCCTTTAACTGTTATGGAGCTGAATTTAGATGGACTGCACCATTTTTAATATGATAATAAAATGACAATTAGCTAAAACGATTTGGATAAATAGAAGCCTGTGTGTGTATGGGTGGGAAGAATCGTTAGATACACCTACCGATGAAATTTATATATATTTTAAGGAGCCTCGCACTCACATTTCCAAGTGTTATATACGTAAAGGCTAATCTTATATAGACCATTCATTCATCAATGTTGAATATCAGAATCTTAGATCATGTTTGAAACTCTCCAGAAGTAAATTTCGGTTCAGCAATTTTAATAGATAAACACATAGGGCAGGCATGATTCACAACGCTCGCGTTATTCATGCTTTTATATACTCACATCCGGTACCTCCTGCAGTGGGTGACCTCAATTCTTCAAGTACCTTTTCTTTTACATAATAAGAGAAGGGGATCAAGAAGCCAGTCTGGCAGTAGTCTGGGGCAGAATGGCGTCGCATAATAACTGTCTACCTCAACTGCGGTAGTGTAAACGAATGGCAGCAGATCTAATCACTGAGCTGATCAGAAGTATTGCATATACCGTACTACTATACATCGAACACATATTTCTAATTGTTACGAATAGCATAACAAAATCAGTATACATCCACCCGCTGGGTGGTGGATATAAAAAATAAAATAAAAAACATAAAAAAAAACAACAACTTTGAATGGCTTCCTTGCGTGCTACAAAAGGGGGTACAGTCTTAAAATGAAAAGAGTCATGCCTATACGAGGCCTGATGTATATGTGTTTTATATGCTATACGTATGTGATACGATAAACATGACTATGCTTAAAGCGAATTGAAATAAAAAAAAATCAATAATAATGGAAAAAGCAATTTTGAAAAAATTACCTACTCTTTACGTATATATGTTATCCTAAGAAAAAAAACAAATTCGCAAAACATAAAAAAAAAGAGACACTGCACCACATGCCAATAATAATACTCAAGTAAAGATTGTCAAAAAACCGTTTTTTAGAAGTCGTCTCCGTCTAGTCGTGTAGGCGCGGGAGAGATAAGTGTGTAACTATTGTAGTTAAACTCCAAATCATACGCTGATTAAGAAAATATACACAAATACATATGCGCGTGCAGGGTCTTTGTGTTTTCAATGGAACGCATGAGCGTACGCTTGAGGACATACACGTAAGTCTATGAATACATATATATATATATATATATATATATATATATATATAAATATATATACATACATATACATAAATATATATAAATAATAATATAAAGTAAAAAAGCTTTCATACACACGAGTGCAACATTGCAACTATATATAGCGTGTCTGTGTGTGTGTTCGTACTCCCGCAGATTTAATAATTTAAAAAACTACTTCTCGTACAGTAGAACCGCCTGTATACTTGCCTACACACGATGCGTTGCATTGAATGCGATAAAGTATATATAAAAAGTACAGAAGCTTACATGCACACACATACATAACATTGCGACATTGCATCTATGAAAGAAGACATAAAGATTTTACTACATCAGCAAATTGAAATCCATATCCGTCACATCAATCGCCTCAAATGAGAGAGAAACACAAAATAATTGCAACAATAGCAATAGCAACAGCAATCAATGCGAAATCTTAAAGGCAGGCAGACCTCTTACCAGTAAGTAAGACCTCTTACGCGAGCATAATAACTTCATCAATCCATGTACAGGCAATGAATAGCGAGACAATTGAATTTCGTCTTCTTCCGCTATTCACCGCTATTAGCCTTAAGAGAGTAATATTGTTAATCACTAAATAGAACGGCGCGAGTATTGAGAGTTCGACTTAAGCCCGATTAAAAATGCTTGATTATCTGCCATAAAATTTCAAAGTCTTTCTTCTGTTCTCCATTGGTTGTTTTCATGCTTATTTGCTCCACCATTGTTATTATTGCTATTATTGTTGTTGACTTGTTGTTGTTGTTGGCGATCCAAATAGGCACAGTCTTTATGCTCATGTATTTTTGTCGCGACTATTTATTAGCTTTTTATTATTATTATTATATTTATTGAATTTCACATTTCTTGTCCTTTTTTGTTTTTATTGAAAATCGCCCACCGCTAGGTAATAAATTAATGCTGCACTCCGGATATTTTCAAGTGAATAGTGTTACTAAATCCTGCCTACAATTTAATTACCGCACGGATTCATTTTTTCAATATCTATACATTATTAAGCGAGTCAAGTATCTTGTCTTCCTGACAGCCCATCCTTCGTGCTCGCTCACATTTCATGCAAATGGAAAAACTATGAAGAGTCGAATTCACTCTTACTCGAAATATTACGAACATTGGTCCGACGAGAAATCTCTATAGCATTTAAATGAACGAATAGGGCATGTAACGGTTACATGGGATCAGGTACTATATTCTAAAGAATTGTTTCTGGTAATTTTCTCACTTCTTCCTCGATTAAAAATATATATTTAATAAGAAATTGATTATCGATGTTCTTTTAAACGAAAGTTTTGAAAAAAAATTTATTACGCATACATTGAGAGGCTACTGTACTTTAACTATTCCCAGCCGAATTACTATCGTTATGTTCTCCGCCACAATATATAGTATTTCGCGAACCACACATTACACATTCGCGGCAAATATTGTTTCCCTTGATTATCATTTTTTTTCAATCGTTAGCTGGCAGTCTTATGAGATGAAAGGGATTCTCGTAGATAAATTTTTTTGATGAATTGTTATTGCGACATCGAATTCGATGCCTATGAGTTCAAAACGAAAAAATTTAAAGTAACCACATACTCCCGGCTTTTTACTTCGCATACAAATGAGAACAAGTAAGAAAATTATATTCGATCGTGGTCGAATCTTTTATACCCATCACCGTTATCCGAAAAAAGACTAAAACAGTAAAAGAACTGAATTTTCATGCTCTATAATACGGAATGGGCGCGACCGGTTTTTTCTATTTTCAAAATATAACTTTTTCTCACATAGGCATGTGAGCGCTGTAGGCGTGTCCTTTGAAAAGTTCAGGTTACTTCCAAATTTCTTTGCAAATTTGTAGGTGATATTTTCATTTTCGCTAACGGTGGAATCGTTACCGCAGATACTCTGCGCAGTTAGGCAGACGGGTCTGCTTAGCTGCATTCCAAATTTGAAATTAACCAATAATTTATTTATGTTATGGGGTCTTGAAAGCTTGTTTCTGCGCGTTATAAACGCGTTGAAAAAAAAAAATTAAATTTTCATACACTGTAATTTTGGGTAGGCGGGTCAATTTTTGCCATTTCTGCACAGGTACTACAGCGTCGCCCATATAATATGCATTCAAATTTTTGTACTTTTTTTTGCTATAGTTTATGGGTAATGAGCAAAAAAGCAATTTTGTCTTCCTTTTGAAGAACAGAGATGTTCTCGGTTTATGTGGCGCTGTGCACGTTTCCCTCGACCGGTTTGGCCAGTTTTCAAGATCAACCTGCGTGCATGAACTTCCAATGTTTTTACGCAATTTGAAGTTGATAGCGGCCAAGAAAATGCTTACAACAGACATTACAAAGACGGACAACCGGACATGCTCTAATCGATTTAGGATTTGATGCTGATTAAAGATATATATATACTTTCGTTCTGGGCGTTGCAAATATTTTGACGAAATGAACATACCCGTCGTCCGTCGGTGATGAGTATAAAATAGGGAAAGCCAAACTTAATTACATACGCAACAAATAAAACATCACTCTTAGCCGGTCCATTAGTGACATATAAATCGACAAGTTAGAGTCCTCAATTAAATTTCGGGATTTTCACTATATATCATCCATAAAATCAGTTACGATGATGTTCATCTATACCGGCTGCCTATCTCTACTTTAGAATTGGCACGTAATATTGAAGGAACCGCGAACGTTACGCAGCCTAAAAAAATTGCTGTAAACGTAAAAACTACGATATGTATTTGTGGACTTAGCAAGTTAACATATCATGATTTTTTGGGTGATTGGGATGGTGGTGGTGTGTATTAAAAAAATATTTGCCGCACGTGTGCGAATACATATACATTTACGAGGTGCTTGGATCTTGTTTCATTTCACCCTAAAAAAAAAAAAAAAAAAAAAAAAAAAAAATAA
>CCAG010022578.1:0-60228 GCA_001077435.1 Glossina morsitans morsitans
TATATATATATATATATTTATATATATATATATATATATTTATATATATTATATATTTATATATCTTATATATATATATATATATATATATATACACCTAATTGCTTTTCTACACGACGGATACGTTCCCAAAAATTTGGTGTAAAAAAATATTGGCTAAATAGAAAAATAGTAGATTGGATGCAGACCTAAATAAGTAATTAAACCAAATTGAGAAAAATATAATGCAAGCTAACGCAACGCATATTTGCTGAAAATGAATGAATGAGTGAAAATATTCATAGAAACATTAAAAAAAATTCATGAAAAATTGTCATAGACTATTGAACATCGTGTTAAAAGAAAACAATTCGTGCAAAAAGAGAATTAGGGGCATATCTTTCTTGCTTTTTGCTACGGGCTTAAGCAGAGACGCAATAGTTTAAACTGCAAATTGCTCTCTCATCATTTCTTTGCTGCATGTTGCTTGTGAAGGAAGAAGAAGAACAGAGTAGATTAATTAATTAATTCCATTATATGTTTTCATTCACACTTTATATATATATATATATATATATATAGCTCAACCTACATTTGCCTCAATAAAAACCGTTTCCAATTTTCGCATTAATCGGATTACGGTTCAGGACTAAAAGTTATATCCACACGCGTTCACATTATTTCGTTTCGTACGGATATGTGTGTTCGTATATATGCACGTACACAGATAGTGTGCATGTATATATTTTCTTTTCTTCTTCTTCCTTTTTTATACGACGATTTCGTTCATAACTTTTTCATCACCGGCATTTTGTGCTTTACTGTACTTTACTTAAGTATGTGAACATTTCAATAATAACAATGATGAGCGATGAGCTGTTTGTGGGCCTTTGTTTCCTCGCGGTGGTAGTTGCCAATATAGTCACATAATCTTATTGCAATATATTGAACGCATGCAATCTGCATTGTATTGTTGTTGTGATGAATGGCAAAATGTCCTTAGATGCGTGATTAATGCATTGAAGGCAAAGGTCAGCAAACGAATTGCGCAATTCATTCAGATAAAATGAACGCTAAAGAAATTTAAAATGGCTCCTGTATACACCTAACTTTGGATTTAAAAGACCCGTTTCTTTCGCTTTTCCGCGTTAAATGTTGCAGAGAATTGATTAATAAAACAAAAAAGAAAAAAAACAAGAAAAAGATATGAAATTTATAACACAGGGATAACACAGGCAGAAGTGCTTGTCACATGCTCTCTAATGCAATTTTATTCAATGCAAGAAAGGCAAGTCAAATATTAAGGACACCTTTGGGACCCTATAAGCTATGTGAGGGGAATCACTTGTAGGTCTGCCTTGGTGAATGAGATTATATTTGGAATGAAAAAATATACTCTTAACTTTTTCTCATATGACTTTCTAGTCGAAGACGTACAATTTAATAGGTCGGAAAAATCCGAACCCTAAATCGAACCCTAATACTTTCCGGTGCTTGGCTTCATTATCCCGAAATAGAAATAGAAATTCGTTGAAAATGATATTGCGAATGTCCCAAAAGCACTTAGGCTAAGGATATGCTAAGAGCAGTGAGTGGTAGGAGGGAATCATTTTCACCCTTTGTCCGAAAAGTACTTATGTTGTCAAGCTAACATCTCTGAGATACGTGGTTTTTCGGAGAGTTCCGTACTTTCTGCTGCTACGACTCATCTCAACAATGAACAATTGTTGAGCATTGTATTGCGTTTGCTACTAATCTAATGATGTCCCTTTATTCAGTTATTCTTGATCATATTCTATGCCGCCACAATATCCCCATAAACAAATCCCCTTTTAAAAGGATCTGGAAATTTTATTCGCAACATATTGACGGCTCTTGACACTCGATACTTGCGAACGAATCCTCATTAGGGAGATGAAGCTCACATCATATCTAAGGGAACTGAAAACGATGTCTATCAGCCCAGGAGAGATTCTCTCCAAATCAAATATGATTCCACGCCTTTGTTGTAATTTGCACTTAAATGCAATGAATAATGCTTTGTTTGCTTACATGTTTTAGTTCATTTCGCGAACAACAATACAACCGGGACTGGGACTGGGACTGGGACTGGGACTGGGAGTTCCTCTTTATTGTACATGATTTTCATTTAAAAAAAAAATGAAAATATTTATGAATATGAACCATATTGTGTGAATGCGTTTGTGTGATGGTTATTTTGACCTCATTCGTATTGCAGCTATGCATAGCCGGAGTCGAACAAAAGTCATTTATGTGTACGCACAAAGTGTACGCACAATAACTATCTGAGTCTTTATATGCATACACGTACATATACTCATACGCTCATATGCAGTTAATCGGATTCTCTATGATTCTTAAGTACAGTGAGTCTCATTAATATTGCGTTTTTCCCTCCACAAAAAGTAAACGCTTTTTAAACCTAGTCCATCGCCCAAACTTAGCTGTATTTTTTTTTTACACACATATTGAAATATAAAAAAAAGACAAAGCAAACATTCTTCCAGTAGCGAGGAAAATTTCATGGGAATAGAGAAGACATGTTTCCGAGTTCATTTTTTTCACTAAAAATTGAGCGTGTTCCCCGGCAAATTCTAGTCCTAGCTTCCAATTACGTTCTTATACCAACAGCTTACGGCGAGCATGGCCATGGTCATGTTCTAGTTTGGCATGCATTGGGGCAATGAAGTCGGAAAATTGGCGTTTATGGATGGCATTGTAAACGAGGAAGGTTTTTTTAGAGCATTGAAGGAAAATTTGAAAAATAGGACAGACAAAGTCACCAAGCACGAAGCCCATCAAAACTGTGTGCGATGAATTGGACCGCCACGTGCGAAAACACTCAATCCCCTCCGTCCAAGATCTGATAAATAGCCTGTAAGAGGAATGGATTACGATCCCTGCTCCCTGCACAAGGAAAACTGTACAAGAAGTGTCAAACCGTTTAAATCACGTTACTAAGCGAAAAGGATGCCCCGCCAAATATTAATTTCTCGCATCATTCGTTATATGAAGAAAACCCAACTTTAATGAAGCTATGTTTCCGAAGTTGTTGTTTGGACAATGGATTAGGTTTAACGAGCGCCTAGTTGTTGTCGAGCGAAAAAAGCCCATGTTAATGAGACTCACTGTACGTTGAATTAAATGTGCCTGAATATGCGCCTGACGGCTGGCTGATGGTGCAAATGCATAGGAATACGTAAAAGTTTTGTTCAAACGGCTTTGAACTTTGTAACGGTTTGTTGTCTGATTGCTTCTCTCTCGCGTTACATGCATATATCGTATGCGTATATATTCTGGGCTTCTCTCTCTCGCTCTCTCTGATGGACAACCTAATGTTTTGCTTAATATTTAGCGATTTAACGATTAGATGCGGCAGTTTTTGACACCGAGTTCAAACTTTTAATAAAGTATATTACGACAAATGCGTGCATGCAAGCAAGCATGTTCTGCTGCTGCTGCTGCAGCTTTTGTTGTATTATCTTCGGATGGCTGGCGTTTTCATATCACTTAAAGGCGCACAAATCTTCACAAGCCGGCCTATGTGTGTAAATTCATGCGTAAGCCATGACCCGACACAATTTTTCGCCTTTTTTTCATAACGTTTTGCTCCTCACGTTTGTATATTTCATGATATCGATACTGTTGTTTCACGAATTTGTGTGCTTTTTTTCCCTTTCTTTCAATTCATTCTCAGCAAAATATGTGTATATGTGCATTGTACATGCACATACCAGATAACTGTGCGTATTAAGTTAGCCTATGGCTACCCGACTTTTAAAAATTGCGGCTTTTAATTATAATTCTGGAATTATTATTGTTTTTATTTGACCGTGTGTCCAGCTATGCAGGAAATGCGAACCATACGTGTGGGCATCGTGGCAGTCACTTGAAAATGTTCAATTTTGCTTAGAATAAAATATTTGAACAAATAATCGAAATTTTAATGGATTTTCTAAGAGCTTTCCCTTAGTTAACTTCGTTCCACACCAGCATAGAAAATGCGGAGCAACGACAAGACTCTCGTATATCCGAGATCGATTCAATCCTACTCAAATCATTCAAATGACGGCCGGTAATAAGTGGCGATTTATCTCTTTCCTAAAATCCCCTTCATATCGGCATGAGTAGCAGAGTGGGTAAGAATCGCGATTCCCAAGTCCATGTTCGCCGCTTCAAAGCTTAAGAACAGTAGATTTTGCTTTGCGCGTAGTTACAGTGAGCGCTTAGTCGGCCGATTGGGCGCACACCCTTCACACACACCTCAGTTGTGCCCGACCGCGGCTGGGGACGTTTCCTGGGTGATTGGTACAAAAAAAAAAAAAAGAAAACAATCCCCTTGATATGGGTATCAAGTAAAATCATTTAGATCATAGAATGTGACGCGCCACGTTATTAAATTTCGCGGACACCACGACATGGCGAATCCTCTTTTCTTTTGACAATCCTCTTCATATTGATAGCATGCAAAAGTGTAGTAAAAAATGAAAAATTTATTATACAAAAAAGAAAAAAATTGTTTTGTAAAAAAGCTTTTGTTTCAGTTTTAAGTGACTTTAAGTGACTACACACAAAAGCTTCAGCGTCTGGAAAAACCAAACTTACACATTCAAATTTTAATCGCCCTAAGCTTTACGGACAGTGTGACTGAAAGGAAATTAAAAAAAAAAAGGATGCATTTTATCTGACACCTGTTATCTATTAACAGCTTAATGCTAAAGGCGATGTTTTCACAAAACATGTTGGATAGCGTTAGTTACTGCCATTGACGCTTTTGCTTCAATCTACAAATTGTACTGGCTGAGGTATGGTTCTTGATATTATCTTTCTAAACCTTATCGTACTCAGCTGCTGTAAGCCAATAAATGACTAGCGCATATACACGCCGGCAACCGCTGTGATATATCAAGTGACTGAATATGGCATATGATCGTCACGTACTAATAATTTCCCCATATCTGGCATACCGAACAATCACCAAAAGCACTGCACAGCGAATGAAAGCTTCCCAAAGCACAAAAGTGCCATCATGGAAACTTGAAACTTGAACATGTTTTTCAATCAGGAATAGAATCAGAAAATTCATGAGAGATCATACGTCAAATGAACAATTTGAATAAGTGAACTGATCTATTCAAAAAATTCAATTAAAACATTTTTAATGATCCCTGATGTATACCTATTTTTATACCCCCTATCACTTGTGGTGCAGAGTGTATTAAGTTTTTGTGCGAACGTATGTAACATGCAGAAAGGCTTAAGATAGTTCCACTTTTTATTATACCGATCACTTCAAAACCTTTTTCCAACCCCTTTTGTTTGTCTGTCCGTCCGTCTGATGGCTGGCCATGCAAATTTATGTTCAAACTACCGATCACCATTTTTGAGATATTTCGATGAAATTCGGAATACCGACGCGTCTTGAACCAAGGGCACACACTATTGAAAATAGTTTGGATCGGTACACTTTTCCGACCACTCCCCGTATAATGCCCCATATTGAAAGGTCGTTGTATGGAAAAAATAGCTATTTTCAAAATTTCTCGACAAACGTGGCTATGTAATAGTATTTCGGCATTCTATATTGGTCTGAAGCCTTTGGACTGGCCGAGCACCCTATCACATAACGAATACTGAAATTTATATGATGAAAAGGTCTAATTTAAGATAAGAAAACTTAACTATACCAAATTCGGACCATCTCAGTCTATTTTTCGAATATTACCCTATATAAGGATTTTCACGAAATTGGTTTCTTTTTAGGGCAAAATATTTTACATTTTAAAAATGATATGTTCAAGATTTGGACCAGGTACGACTATTTATGAATTCTACACGATTTTCACGATAATTTTTGTATTTTAGTGCAAAACAGTTTAAGTTTCAATATATTATGACAACCCTACAAAATTTGGACAATGTACGCCTATTTGTGGATCCTACCCTATATAAGGATTTTCGTGAATATTTCGGTTACTTAGGACAAAAGAGTTTAAGGTTTATTATATTATGATGAAAATTAACCCATCACAGTAATTTGATATAAAAATTAACTGTGCTGAATTTGGAACACGTACCTCCACGAAGTAAGCCTTTATCTGCAAAGTGGTCTAATTTTTAATGCACAGTTCCACAGCAGTAAGTTCATATAAAAAAGTGGAATGATTTTTGCGTTCTGATGCAAAAATAAGAATTGCGTTAGACAATGTGCTGCAGAGTATTGAATAGTTGGCCCAGCCCGGCTATAATGTTTTCAATGGTCAACGGTCGCAAAAGCAAGTTCCATTGTGTTGTCATTCATAGTCTCCCGAAAGTAGGTGTTTCTCGAGCGAAAAAAGGTTTAAAGTAGGTATCGGCTGCGCTGCTTGGCTTTCGCCCATCAGGGTTAGGATATCGCGATTATTTAATTCAAGTTGATTCCACCAAAAAACCTTTAAAAAAAAAAAATTTTAAATCTCATCAATCTTCCATACACATAATGAATCGGCTGTCTCATAATGTAAGGATCAGGCAGGCACTTGTTTCATATGCATTGCCTTTAAATGCTTATGCTAAGAAAGCCATGCCATAAGTAATCGAATTGTTGACTCACGAGCCGATATACCGATATACCTGCCGATAGGCAGGCATTACGTTCCCAAATACATATTTTCTATCTTACATAAGTCAAAAAAATTCTTGTACGTTGAGCGAATAAAAAAATATTAATTTTCAACATATTACAGAAAAATTGAGAGATCGCTGATATAGTAAGAAAATCGTGTTGAAGTATAAACTAAAATAAGTGAGCAATCGAAAAGTTAAAGTAAATTAAGAATGGGTGAGCTCGAGGAAAAAGAGACCCCCGCAACTGAAAGTACTACTCAACATGAGAGTGCAGAAGAACCCAAGGAGACGGACAAAATGTTGGAGAAGAAAGAAGAATCGATTGAACCACATTCAGAGAAGTCTGCTGATAATAAAAAGAAATCGAATTCCAAACCAACCACTCCCGTTAGCGAGCGAAAGACTTCAGAAGAAATGCGATCCAATACGAGTGAAGAAATTATTGATGTACCGGTAGAGAGCGATGCTAAAACGACCATCGATGAAGAAAATCATGACAACGGTGACGATAAGAAAATTTCCACCGAGGATCGAGAAGTTAAACCAAAGAAGATCCCAATTGGTGGGCTAAAATTGCCGGGATTTTTTATGAAATCCAAGCCGAGAGTTGACGGGGACGGTGCCGATGGCGAACTGCTTGAAAAGGAGCACAAGGAAGAGACAACTAGTGAGGTTAAGTTAGCCAAAAAGGATGAAAAGCCTGGAAAGAATTTTGGAAAACGTTTACGTGATTTTTTTGTACGGAAACCAGCGGCGGAAAAACAAGCTAAACAACAAGCGGCTTCAACTGGAGATGCCGATACAAAAAGCGGTAAGTGCTTAAAGGATCAAATTCAGGAGTATGATCACACGTGCGTTCACGTAAGGTTTCGGTCGTAATCAAAATTAATTTTTTGTTTTTCTCTTTTTCATTTATTTACCTTTGCAGAGGCCACCGCAGAAGCAGGGCCCGCATCTGAGGGTAATATGAGAACAAACTCGGACGGTCCACCACCAAAACGCGGTTTATTAAATGCTATAAAACTGCCTATTGCTAATATGATACCGAAGAAGTCGCCCGATGATGACGTAGAGCTTGGTATGGGTAAAGCTGGTCTCGCTTCGATGGAGACATTAGATGATTCTCTCAAAGACCAAGACTGCGTAGATAAGGCGTCTCCGAAGAATAATGGTGTGGACGAGATTTCTAAACTGAAAAAAACACCAAGTGGAGAAATAAAGCAGGCCTCCGAAGAGAAGACATTCAGCGATGCCGAGGATGTACAAATTTCGTTTTGTCAACGTTTGCGTTCTTATAAGTGTTCCGTCGACGATGCTCTCATCGCATTAGGTATCCTCTTATTCATATTTTTGATTGCCGTTATCGGTTACGTGCTCTCATATGAAACGCTAACGTCACCGCCTATACGAGAGGGCCGGTTTATGGATGCGGTTACCGGTTGCGGTATGGTCGAGGGATTAAAAGAAGACGGAGCCTTTGCCTTTCGTGGTATTCCCTATGCTTTGCCGCCAACTGGTGACAGACGTTGGCGATCAGCTCAAACTATTGAAGGCATTGAAGACTGTTGGAATGGAACATTGCAGGCACACAATTCGAGTGCAATGTGCACCCAGATGTTAGGAAATGGTACAGTTATAGGCGACGAGGATTGTCTGTATTTGGACGTGATTACACCGCACATTCGCTACGATAGCCCGTTGCCTGTTATTGTAATGATAAGCGCCGAGAGTCTAACCGGGCCTTCGCCGGGCGTGTTACGTCCTTCTGCACGTTACTCCCGCTCGCACGACGTGATTTACGTACGACCCAATTTCCGTTTGGGAGCATTTGGCTTCCTAGCTGTGGAAGTCCTCACAAAAGACTCCTATCCTCACACGTCAGGCAATTATGCTTTAAGCGATATTATCGCTGCCCTAAAATGGATCAAATTAAATATTGTCCATTTTGGTGGGGATCCTAAGTCTGTAACTATATTGGGGCACCGAGCTGGTGGCACCTTAGTAACTGCGTTGATTACCTCGAAAAAGGTTGAAGGGTTGTATACACGTGCTTGGATATCATCTGCTTCGGCCATATATCCGGGTAAATCATTGGTTGAATCGGAGAAGCGAAATCAGGAGTTTTTGCAGGCGTTAGAATGCCAAGACGTCAAATGCCTACGAGCTGCTTCTGCGGAGAAAATATGGGATGCAACACCAGACACATGGCTGCATTTTCCGGTTGATATTCCCACCGCAGTCGAGAATAAGACCGCTCATCATGAATGGCTGGTTTTGGATGGAGATATTTTACAGGAGCATCCAGCTGAATCATGGAAAAAAGAGCATGCCGGCGATCCCGTTTTAGTTATGGGCACCACAGCTCATGAATCTCACACTGAGAAATTGCGCAGACGTTTCGCGAATTGGACAGCGGAAGAAATCAGAAATTTCATTGAATCGTCAAAAATTGGAACTCTTAACCTGACTGACGAAGCCATACGGCGCTACAATGCCACCAATTATCCAGCCCTTGTGTCTATGATAACTGACATTCGTACCATTTGTCCGCTATTAATTAATGCCCGTCTTCAACCATCTGCTCCCTTCTATGTGGTCACCCAAGGTGCTGGCGAAGAGCAATTGGCTACTGTCGACGCTGACGTTCAGGCTATTATGGGACGTTACGAGCCGCACACAGTAGAACAACGACGTTTTGTTTCATCGATGCAACAGCTCTTCTACTACTACGTATCGCATGGCACCGTACCACAGTATGATCCGCGGAGGCGAGTAATTAACGTCGGCCAGGATCCACTGTCGCAGAGCGATTATCCGAATTGTAATTTTTGGATTAGTAACGACATAGTGCCGCGTTACGCCCGTATTGATTAAAAAGACTTCGCTGAACGGAAACGATATTCCATATTGCCGCCGTAACGTTAACTGGTAATGACTGATTTAGTTTATATGTGCGTCGCATTCGACGCTTACTTTATTTTGTTCTTACTACGCATTCACGATAGTTGTAGTTACGTCTATTCGTACGCATTGAAATTTTATAACATTCGAAGCTATCTATCTCCCTTTCATTTAATTTTTCCTCCCTTTTTAATCTTTTTTCACGAAACTTCAATAAGAATGAATTTGTTTGTATGTATACTCATGTAGTATTTACGTTGGTATTACACCACCTTTGTCTATTTAGTTTGTAAGTGATTCTAGCTTTTATAGTTTTTGTAAATTTTAATTATAAGAATATATAAATAAAATAAAAAAAATAAATAAATAAATAAATAAAAAAAAAAAACAATTAAAAACATGTAAAAGTAATTGATGACTGGAAAAGTTATGAACTCGATAAAGTTTCTTTGATTCTCCTTCTTTTTTCCCCCTTATTTTAAATTAAAATTTATACATATATGTGAATTCATTCACACACAAACGTACGTACAATACAAACGTATTTTTGTCTATATAAAAAATAATTACCAAAAAAAAAAAAAAAAAAATGTAGAATTAAATCACGTAAACAAAGAAATAAAATCGAAACATACTTCAAAAGTATATGCAAATAATGAAAGAATTTGTATTTTTCACTTCTAAACAATAGTAATTCAAGCCCTCAGCATACTCGAAAACCAAGTGAAATACGAAATAATTTTTTTATATTGTTGATCGATTGGTAAACATTTAGCATTTTTGAAAAGCATTTATATAATAAAAAAAAATAAAAATAAAAAAAAACCACCATCATATATATATATATATATATATATATATAAGTATATATAAATCTATTTAATTGGTGAGACTGTTTTTTTTTTGTTTTTTTTTTTAGTATTAAAACAAAAAAAGAAAGAACCAAAAATCATAAATAATAAATAAAATATAATTGTGTTCGAAAATGATACACATTTAAATACTTGCGTGTATTGGAGATCTTTTTTTTTTCTTTTGTTTCTTTTTGTAATGAAATGTGTTTAAGCGGAGAAAATAAAAGTGACGAAGAAACATATGTATGCCTTTTTGTATGAAAAATGATCTAAATTATTGCGAAAAGCGTTTTTAACGAAAACGTTAAAATAATAAAAATGCAACCAAAGTTCATGATCTAAATACAGAAACTTAACCTTAAGTTTATAAGGACTTAGCATGAAAAAGAGAAGAAGCATGAAAAGAAAAAAACGTGAATGAATGAATGATTCAATGAATAAATGCGTACATTAAAGTTCTTAACATAATCGTACAATGCGGACGAGAAAGCAATGCAAAGCAAATTGCTTTCTGTTAAATGCTAGTTTATAAAATCAATCGTTTTTAAGCCTAGAGATACAATCAAATCGGCTTTCGAGTAGTTCGGCTCGGAACTTGTTAGTGTACATTGATCGGATGAGCTGCAGGGGTATAAGGAATAGAGAGAGAGAGTTAGAGTTAGAGTATGTGCTTCATATGCTGAGATCACAAAAATATTTCCAATAAATAGCCTAATGGTAAAGTTTTCATCATTATCATCATCATCATCATCATCATCAAGCCGGAAATGATTTAAACACACACATAGGGAAATAATATCAAATGCATTTATATTATGATCGTAATCGAACTCTTATTCGAAGCAAGTTGTGACTATGTTAAATAATTTCTTATATGCAATTAGTTATTGATTAAATGACTGAAGAACGTAGTCGAAGAAGAAGTTAAAGGATTTGACCAAATTTCGATAAATAACGCCATGATATTGCTCCGATTGTACACTCTTATGCTAAATGCGGTCATGTTAAGTTTCTATAATTAGATCTTAATAAATCAATTGAAATGTCTTAGACTTTAATGCAAATATTATCGAAGAGAAGCGTATCGAATGAAAAAATGAAGAAATTATATTAAATCGCTGGTGTGGCGATTTTGATGCAAACTAGGCATCCTAACGAAATAAGGGACGATAGTGAGTGAAGAGGCGATTTTAAACGGTGATAAATGTTAACATTTTATCGATTATCGTTAAAAACTGAACAGCACTGATCATGCGATCGGAAATTTATTGTTAGCAAAAAAAAAAAAAAAAAATTTTTATAGAAAATAATTTATTACGAAATTATACATACATTAAATAAGTATATAGAGAAAAGAAAAAAAAAACCCCCTATTATGTAAAAGATTCGTTCTTATATAAGAAATATATTGAATTGTTTTCAAGTATACGTAGCTTAGAAAATTTCCGCCTCATCTAAACTTGTGTAGAAATCATATCCAACAGTCAATCAACCATACCATACCGTACATTTGATCCCCTTTATTTGTGTAATAAACATACAAACACAACAGTTACATCTATTTGACTACAGCGTGTAAACTATAATTAAATAAATCATACCTTCAATCGCAATATTTAATAAATACTTAGAAAAACAAATTCTTTTCAATTTTATTTCAAATATCTTTGATATGTAATCGAACAGCACTGTAAGTACGCTCATGCTCACAAACACACACATTTTCTATCCCAAGCATTATACATATTTGAATAACAAAGATAGCGAACCGTTCAATGTCCGCCGCATTTAGAGAACAGTCGAAATGCACCCGAAAGATATTGACCTTTATGCAAATTTGATTACTCGCTCTCTTTTTTAGCGCACCTACAAGTTATATATCTCTTTGATGTAATTGATTGATTGATTGGGAAGTGAAAACTTTTGCGGTGCTGCAACGTGTCAGCGTATCAATGGGTCAGATCATATCATCGCCATCGTCGATAATTGTTAGATAATTGAAAATTACAAATCTCCTGCTGCTTGTTTTTGTTATTGTTGTTATAATGCTGATCTATATGCTACAGACGTTCCACTTGCCACCACTCTTGTATTGTAATTGAGCAGTGAATGAATTGATTAAACGGAAGGCCAACAAAGCTACAAATTTCAAACGAACGTGGTGTACACATTTGAAATACATTTATTCAAAGGTAATAATAACAAGTAAATAGCAAGTGATTAAAAAAAGAATCAGTCTACACCAAATACAGTTTCGCCTCTTTGTTTTCAGTCTCGATCCAACGGAAAGGATAAAATAGCAGATTTACATTTGTGATAACTTCATTTCAATTTATTTAAAGTTAAAGTTTATTTATTTATTTCAGTTTTTTGTTCGTTTTTTGCTAGTTACATGCCAAGTAATCGCATTGTGTTTGATAGGCGTTCATAGGCTTGCTTGTTATTATCGACTAGGTGGAAGTTGTTAGATGATATATTCGATATTTGGACTCGGTCAATGCTGCCAGATATATTCGGTCGTTTGTGTAGATAGGACATGTATCGTAGACAACGTCCTGAACAGGTAAGGATTGCAAGCGTTGTTCTTGTTTAACATCAAATAAAGTGAGCATTTTCGTATCCTGTAAGTAAGCAGCGATTAGTGTATTAGATTGGACCGCAATCTGTGAGGAACGTGTCATAACATTTGTGAACTTTGAACCATAAAACGTAATACTAATGCTGAAGACGACACTGCCATCGATTTTATCTATTTTTCCTAAAATGTAACGTTCTTCATGATTACACAGCCGACTTCGTGTCGTTACAAGCACTGTGTCCTGGGCAACATCAACTTTCAACGAAGTAAACGGTCCGTCAACATTCAGCCGGCAGGGTGTCGTTTCTCTTAATGATGATGAATATTCATAGAACCACAATGAAGTGAGCTTGCATACGAGAAAACCACCAAACGGAAACTGGCTACTAGGAGCCATGGAGGCTACATTAATAACAGGACTGGAGTCGGCCTCCGCTTTAAATTCATTTAATATTGCTTCTGGGAAACGTATGTCAAACACACAGGTGCTACCATGTTGTGTACCCAAATAAAGGAAATACTCCCTGTTACGATCTAGTGAACAGGACCATATAGGTTTGTCAGCTGACATAAACGTTGCTGATGCTTGCCTATTACGTAGATCAAATAGTTTGGTACGCACTTCCATGCTTGTAACTGCCAGCAACTGTTGGTTCACAGATAAACTGAGGTCGCGTATTAATTTACTAGAGGCGTGCAGGAATGTTGATGGCTTAAAGGTCGGAGTGTCGATAAACCGCAACCCATAGCCCGGGAATAGCCCATTGGAACTTTTTTGCGATACAATCATGCTAGATTGCAAATGGGCGTAGACCATGACTCGGCTACCTGGCTCTCGCGAAATCTCCACATTACGTTCCAAAAATAATTTATATGTTTGTAGGGATTTTCGGGAATCACTGGCTATATATGTAGTGCCGCCACCTCCGTTTTGAAGCAACAATCTCATGCGATCTGATTCAGCTTCGACACGTTTCAATTTTTGTGCAACATGTGTATACGACATTTTAAGTGCGCTAAGCTCAGACTCCAAGCTTTGCGTGCGATTACGTTCAACGCCTAGTTCATCGCGCATGCGATGCTCTTCGCTGCGATCAACAGCGCGTAGTCTTTTGGCGTATATGTAACGAATCTCTTTAGGATGGGCTTTCGTCTTGCATTGTGGACATGCCCTTGTGCCAGTCTGTCGAGCACTCTCATTCAGCCATCTTCTTATGCACGAGTCACCGAAAAGATGACCACATTTCAACGAAGCTAATCGATGTTCTCCTGACATTTCCCACACATCGAAACAGATCGAGCATGTGAGGCCATCATCGTCATTGTCAGGCGAATTTTCATTAACTTTCGGAGTAGTGTGCGTAGTTTTCTCGGTTGATAAGCGCTTACGTTTCTTTGGTTGGGGCGAAGTAAGTACATCGTTATTATTGTCTGCAACAACGGCCTCCGGCTCATTGCCATCACCTATATAGCGTTCATTTTCATTGTTAAGTAAAAAAAACGTTCAAGCTCGTAATTAAAAATTCTTGTTATTACCTATTTCCTGATTAGTCTCATTACTACCAGATGCTACTTCTATTTCTATTTCGTTATTGTCTTCGGAACTCGAGGACTGTGGATTTGTGTTATCTAGATAAAAAAAAATATACTTTGGGTGTGACTTTAAACACAGCTATGACATATGAAAATGTCTTACCAGTTTCGAGAGTGCCTGGAGCACTATTAATTGTTAATAAAGAACTCGTATTTGACTGGTTATCGTCATCCTCTTCGAAGACCGCATTCATAAAAAGCGAAGATGCGCTACTCGACGACCCAGTAGAGGAGAGGTAATCATGATCAGTATTGCTTGGTAACAAGCGAGCTGCGCTAGATCTAACACTGGCCTGACTTGCTCGACTTTGTTGTGCACTTGGGTTTGTTGAGTTCTGTACATACACTCGCAGAATTCTCTTCGCAAAGGTATGATAGGATCCTCGAAATCAGTATCAGAGTCCTCTGAAACAACATTGACCGCATAATCATGATCATTTTCTTCATCCATTATCGACTTTCGCCTTGAGGAATTAATATATATCTATTGAATACTTTTTATCTTTTTTTCCAAATTTTGAAGAATGACAAGAAAATCCCTTCTACACAAATCAAAAAATACAAAACATCTCAACATTCCGTACGTTAAAATACCAACAAGGTTTTCATTTAAATGAAACGAAGTGGAAAAGAAACCATTTATAAAAGTTGATAATATCAGTAAATCTACAAGTTTACGTACAACTTCATGTTCATCAATTTCAGTTATATGCAGCAAAATTTTGCGGATGAGCTACATTTGCATGCACATGACGGATAATAACAATTTATAAAATTACCTTGAGCCCAAAAAGTGTTTTAGAAAATATAAAAGAAATCCATTACTTTTCGGTAGATGGCTGCAGTGATCGATATCTCATAAAGTATCGATAAAACACCTTCAGATTTATGCGCTTTGGAAGGGCGACATTTCGCGCTAAAAAAATTCTTTTGTAGTTTTTTGTTTCGTCCTTTTAGTTGTGAGTTACAGGGTGTTAAAAATTGCAGTCAACAAAGAGAAAATTCGGTTAAGTTGTTTAAAGTCTCTATACTGTAACAGCCAATTACGCGCAATATTGGTCTCGTTGATTCCGTTTAGATATTTTGCGGATAAAATCACAGAAATGATCGAAGATGACCGGCATGTTAGCAGTCGTAGCATCGCCAAGGACCTAAAAATCGACCATAAAACAGCTTTAAACCGCTTACACAAAGCTGATTTCAAAAAGAAGCTTGATGTTTGAGTGCCACATCAATTATTAGAAAAAAACATGATAGATCGAATTTCCATCTGCGAAGTCTCTGGAGAAACGGAATGAATTCAATCCATTTCTTAAACCGATAGCAACTGGGGATGAGAAATGATTCACATACGACATCATTGCGCGGAAACTATCGTGGTCGATGAGCGTTGAAGCAGCTCAAACGATGATCAATCCAGGACTTACGGCCAGCAAGGTTCAGCATTTAGTGAGACTGGGAAGGAATCATTTATTATGATTTGATTACGTATAGACAAACACTAAATTCGGATCTCTATTCTCAACAAATGGACCCTTTGAAGGTAGCGATTGACCAGAAACGGCTAGAACTGACCAACAGGAAGGTTGTTCCAGATTCCAACAAGCCACACACGTCTATAGTAACCCGCCAGAAACTCCGGTGTCTCGGTTGGGAAGTTTTGATGCATTCAACATATAGGCCGGACTTGGCACCAAGCGATTACTTTCTTGCATTTTAAAATGTCCCTAGTGATAAGAGATGGGCATCAAGGGAAGACTGCGAAAATCGATTACCAGAGTTTTTCGCCAATAAAGACCAACACTTCTAACACAGACGCGTTATGAAACTAACTTTAAAATGGCAACAAATTATAAAACAAAACGTTGAACACTTAATCCATATCGGTAATCTGAAATATCGTAAAAAAAGTCTTGAAGTTCACGTAAAAATAGTGGATTTCTTTCTCCGCAATCTAATATTTACGCAAACAATTACAGGCGTGTCAATCGTAATAACATATATATGCTATGTCACATAGCTTCATGTTTGTAATTTCGCATTAGCAACGGAATAAATTAACTACTTACTTTTTGTTTGTGTATTCATATACAGATTCAAAATTTCATTAAATTGCGTGAAATGTAATATAATGTGTATTACATATGTAAAATGTGAAAGTTAATCATTGTGTGAATTTTTATTGAAACTGCGACTTATTTTTTATTCAGAAGACATTAAAACAAAAAACACAATAACTTGCGCAATGATACAATAATTTTATTTATTATTGTTGTTATTCATTTAACTAGGGAATAAATTTTAAGACTAAAGTCTATAGCACTAGGGTATAATTTTACTTAAAAAAGCTTATTACTGACAATTCATTTGCTTAATATTGCTATAATTAATAATGTATGTGATCGGACACTTCTTTACGTTAATTTGCAATATTTTGCTAAAAACATAATCTAATTATCATATTTTGTAGTATGCTTAGGAAAGCTGCTGGGTAACTCTATCACGAAAATTGCAAATAGATAGATTGTAGATTTGGCAGCACCCAAAATAATTTTAGTGATTTGTTGTGTACAAGACATAGTTGATTAAATAATTTGCCACATTATAGGAAATTGCGGTAGTTTTTAATTAGCTTCTGATGTTAAACGTATGAGAATTCGAAGCAAAATAAAGCGCAGTTACCTTTGCGGAATATAAACGAATTTAAAGAATTACACTTATACTCACCGCTTTGAAATACCTAACGTGTTTCAATCTGCTGAAATCCCTTAAATACAACAACTTGAAAATACTTATATAAATGTCTCAGGCTGCCGATACAATGGAAAAACTTGCACCTGGAAAGCCGCCGGTGCCAATTTGTCGCCGCAGTACTAGCAATAGTCCTAATTCTTCCGCTCTCCAATTGCCGAGTCCTATTATAACAAGACGCACTAGAACTGCCTCAACGTAGGTAGAATCTTTCATTTTGCTAAATCCGTAGGACAAAAGAATTACGAGCATGTTGCATTTCGATTCGTATCAATCTTTATCTCATACGGTTTTTACTTCTCTTTACAGTTCTGCTCGTGCTTTGGAAAATCCAATTGTTACCGGTATTGTCAAATCCTTTAGTCGTACTAAAGGCCATGGTTTCATAACTCCAAGTGCTGGCGGCGAGGATCTATTTTGCCACATATCCGAGTAAGTACATTTTCATTATTGGAGATTTACGCTTTCACAAAGCTTATGCGAAAATTCCTTTCATTGATCCAAATTGCACGTAACTTTCCCTTGCCAACATCTACAACTAACATCTATAGCATCGAGGGCGAGTACGTTCCGATGCCAGGAGATGAGGTCAAATATCGCCTCTGCGCTATACCACCCAAAAATGAAAAATTTCAGGCTGTGCATGTTAAGATCATAAATTTTTCCCCAGAAGTCCATCGTCGATGGGAAGATTCTTACTAACGTAGAAGATCAAAGTACCAACGAAAAAACTACGACAAACCGTCACAAATGCCTGCCGCGTTATAAAATGAAACAAAACAATACATAATAGCACAAAAGTGAAAAAGCCTCATTTTGCCGGCACTATTAGTATTACAATAGGGTCAGAAAGTTTTTTTTATTACTCTTAAAAAACAAACAAAAAAAAAAGAAAATGGAAAGAAAATTAAGGAACAAGCACCTAAAAATAAAAAAAGTTAAAATAGGTGTACAGATTTAATGCTTACAAATTGAATTGGATACAAATACATGTTTAATATATATGTGCAATCAAGCCTGCCAATCATTAAATTAACAGAATAGGGCATCCTATAGCCGATAATAATATATAGTGAACCAACATAAAAGTAAAATTCCGCATCATTTGTGCTAATGTGTACAATATATATATATATATAGCGTTCAAATTAAAAATTTTTGGAACAATATTTGCACACAATGCCTGCATTGCATGCAAAATTCAAAACCTGTTTGGTATCAACAAAGAGTTCTTGTTATTCCGCTAACATATTCTCACAATGCACTAACAGCGTAATCGAGTTGGTATATAGAAGATGTGCTCGGAATTTCTTCTATGGATATGTATAAATGTTCGTTTGGCACTTTGACACTGTGTGTTGTATGCGCTAAGTATGTTTTGCTCTTTACCAAAATAACAAAATCGTTCAAAAACCATGAATACGTGTTGTTGTTTTCCTCATTTACCCTTCTGTCTAACGCTAGGCAAAAGCAAGAAAGAAAACCTTATTAGCGGCTTGCTCCACCTTATCTTAATACCTAAAACAACATTTCCTTTCCCAGAATTAGTCATAATCATAAGTTTATTGTTGGAAAAAGGAAATTCGAATTTGAATTAAAGGGCCACGCTTAGATTTATTGTGTATGGAGCAACTCTAGTAAATAAGCTCTCGTTCGCACCCGCAGCAACGAGCAAAAAAATAAAAGTTTACGAGACTTACGTGTACATAACAAACCGATGAGTAATGTTACAACGAGTTGGAACGAATGACTGGTTGAAACTGATGATTAAATATGTGTGTTGCGTGTCGGTTACTTATCGTTTGTCATTCGCACGTTTATGTTTATAAAATAAATAAAGTAAAAAAAAGTAGACATATCTTATATCTGCAAATAAAGCAGTCGGACTTTTTTTTTTTTTTAATAAAGCATTTCATATTTTGCGCAAAGTAGCTGAAAAGATATTTCCTGTTTGAAAGTTTGAGTGCAGTAAATATTGCAAGTGCCACATTTTGTTTCTTATGTGAATTTGGTATAAAAATAAAATTGAAAAATCCCAAATTTCTGATCCAATGACAACAGGGGGCTGACGTGTCGTTTTATTTTGCATTTATTTTATTTTGAAATTTTCTTTGACCAATTCCGGATCAATTGAACTGTGTATAATTTTCCAATACAATGAGTTTGAGGCGTCGTCGAGAGTCGGAGGGTAAAGATGAATTCCCTTTACCACCTACGGAAGGTCGGGAGAGTCTAGAGCACGAAAAGACTGACATTCGTGGAGATAAGGCAAATATTGCCTTATTGCTTTTCTTGTATATCCTCCAAGGAATTCCAATTGGATTGATTGCAGCTGTTCCCATGTTGTTACAGAATCGTGGAGCCAGCTATCGGGAGCAAGCTGAATTCTCGATTACTTTGTGGCCCTTCAGTCTGAAATTGTTGTGGGCACCCATCGTCGATTCATGTTACATACGAGGCTTCGGACGCCGCAAGTCGTGGCTTGTACCGAGTCAATATATGATTGGAATTTTCATGCTGTTTTTGTCTATGCATGTGGAACAATGGCTGGGTGGAAATGGTTTAGAACCTAATGTACCATTATTGACACTGGTCTTCTTCCTGTTAAACTTCTTAGCTGCCACTCAAGATATTGCCGTTGACGGGTGGGCTCTTACGATGCTAAAGAGCTGCAACGTAAGTTATGCCTCTACATGTAACAGTGTTGGCCAGACAGCTGGCTATTTTTTTGGATATGTGACGTTTATAGCGTTCGAATCAAAGGATTTTTGTAATAAATATTTGCGTTCAATACCGAAAGATCACGGTATGATCACATTACCTGAGTTTCTATGGTTTTGCGGCTGGTGCTTCCTTCTTGCTACCACCCTAGTTGCAATTTTTAAAAAAGAGCACGACTTAACTGTGGCGAATTCGGACGTACGACGCACGGATATATATGAACTCAATTTGTACGAAAGTTATAAAATTTTAATTAGTATGATTCGAATGCGGCCAATACAAATATTGGCGATAATCTTGCTCACAGCAAAAGTAACTTTCTCTGCCGCTGATGCGGTAACTCAATTGAAACTAATTGACGCCGGTGTGCCAAAGGAAAAACTAGCACTTCTTGTGGTTCCTGTCATACCACTTCAGATAATATTACCTTTAATTGTAAGTCGTTATACTAATGGGCCTCGACCCATGGATGTATATGTCAGTGCTATACCTTATCGTATCGCCTTCGCGTCAATGGCTACACTTATCGCTTACTTCACACCCTATATGATCTCCGGCGGTTATGTGCCCTTCTATTACTATGCCTTGCTAGTGGTAAACTATGCATTTTATCAAATATTCTTGTACTGCATGTTTGTGGCAGTTATGGCATTTTTTGCTACGATATCAGATCCAGCAGTAGGTGGCACGTACATGACTTTCTTAAATACACTCTCCAATTTAGGAGGCAATTGGGCCAACACTGCCATATTATGGCTTGTTGATGTTCTCACGTGGACGGAATGCGTTCATAAAAACCCAGCATTGGTAATGGATAATAATTGCTCGAGTAAAAAACAAAAGGAGGTAAGATGTTAAAATTCCTATCAGCGTATTTCATCGCATGTACGATTTTTTCATAAAGGAATGCAGTTTGGCCGGTGGCGAGTGTAAAATCGTCTTTGATGGCTACTATATAGAGTCTGTCGTTTGCATTGTATATGGCGTACTATGGATGGTTTTCGCTCGGAAATGGGTCGCTTATTTGCAGAACTTACCGAAAAGGGCTTGGTTAGTGGCGAAATCACCACGGAAAAGCAGTTTTACTACAAAAAACAGGTAGCAATTAACGGTTTAATTGAAGTCCATGCACAAGCGAGGCTATACCATTTCCTCCAAACGCAAATAATGATGCTTTCCTTAATTTGTTTCTTTAATATATAAGTTTGTTTTACTTTTATTTTTAGTCTTAGCTTTTATTCGAATATTAATGAATGGAAGAATAAAAGAATTACCTATTAAAGCACGCATCCATTTCAGATTTACATTTTCGCCTCGAATGCTTGCGATGTTGTCGAATTCTTTTGTTAATCATTTTTTAATGAATCAAATATTAATCGGGAATATTTAACGCTAAGAGCTTTAGTTATTGGGCCAAGAGTTCGGAACCTAAGACGAGTAATATTTCCACGAGTCTACTGATTCTTGGTTCTTTTGTTTGCTTTTACGTTCAATTAGGCCAGCTAAATGTTCAGATCGCATTGACAATGAGTCAATCTTTTCAACCAGTTGTTGGTAGGGACTCAATGGTTGAGTTCCCATAACGACGTGACCCAATTTTGAGTCGATTTTTGCGTTAAGACGAGCATTGCGTATTAAGTTTACGATCCAACATTCGGCTTCGACGGGATTCATATTGAGCTTGTCAGCTAGCATGCTAATAGTGATGCATTGATGAATACGGCAAAATGTCTCGAATATCATGAGACGAGCATCTTCGACGAATTCATTTAAGCAAGCGACAATAAAGAAATCGTTAAGAATAACAGTTTGGCACTCGTGCAGTTTTAGACGTGCACCCTCGAAATCAAAATTAACATACAAGCACTCCAGAAATTCCGTGATAGGATCGCGATAGGTGTACGACTCTTGTTGAATAACTTTAATGAGGTCTTTTAGGGCATTGCGTCGGCCACGATTAATAATAACGGCAGTGGCCAAGTAACGCATAATGTGTGGGCACATAGTTTGAATGGCATTCAAATATAATTGTTTGTATAAAAACATCTCTATGATGAGATCACGTCCTTTTGGATGATTGAAGAACACTAAAACGGACCAATGGATGAGCCAGGTGCGCTGCTGTAAAGCTTGAAGGGTTGTAAAATTCGCATTATCGATATATTCACGTAAATGCGTTAGATCCTCTAGAGCTGTGTTCCAATTAAGAGTCAATATTTCAGCTGCTAATTTACCCCACAGTACATTCAAATAATTCTACGAAAAACATGAAAACATAAATTCACCCATAAGGCGCCTAGAAAATCTAGTGCAGGAATAATTACTTTATCGTTGGGCGACATAACAATCATGCAGAAATACAAATAGGAAGTTGACTCCTGATAATTACCGCATTCATACAAATATTTGGCCAGTTTATAGGCACTCTCTAAATGTTCCACTTTAAAATTGTAATCCTTTTGCAATGCATTTACGAACGTCTTTGAATCTTTCATGCTCTCCCCGTTTTTCAGGATATCGGTCGCTTTCATAATAGGAGCTACTTCGTTTTGAAGCTGTTTTAGAGTAGCTAAAACCTCCTCTTTCCGCTGTACCAGCTCTTCAGGCATATCTTGACAAAGGCCTAAGCGTTTGCGTGTATCCATGGTATAATCAATCATGTTAGTTTTGTTTACTGTCTCCAAAATGTACTCGAGCAGCTCTTTCTGGTCGTATATCTAACGAAAGTGACGAAATACAAATGTGCAAAATTCTCAGCCTTATAATTTTTACAAAAAGTGAAAACAAATTTCATTAGACAATGTAAAACTAACCTCTTTGCCACATAAAAACTCAAGTAATGGAAAAGTTAAATGTCTGTCCAAGAATTGACAGTTAATTCTAGTCAAATCAAATTGAGCCATTTTCACAATATTATCAACTAGTTTGCAATATTTTTCAAATTTCTACTATATTTTATTCTTATAATTTTATTCTTCTTTCGGCACTAATAACGTGTCCACGAGTCTTAAAAAAACGCAATGGAGGCTGTAGAATGTAAAATGGTCAAACACACAATTGTTTTATAAAGGCTTTAAAATAAAAAATATGATGCAACTCTGTCAGTGCAAAATACTGCTTCACATAAACTTACCCTACAAATTTTTTTCCTCTCTTGATTGAATATCACAAATTAATTCTTTATATATGTATTCAATAATGTTAATTATTGAAGAACATAGTTTTCTATTTATTAACTGCTCCTCTATAATTAAATTTTTAAAAACTCCTACTAACCTTTAACAACTAAGATGTATTGAATTTGCTCATAGTTTTAAACAAACGAAATATGCAACCCTGTGTAAAAAAAAAACTATCACATAGAAAAATGTAATAGCGTATTTGAATTTTTTTTTATGAAAAGGTAAATTTTTTGTCTATAGAGAAGCATGGGCTCTTTCGATTAATCTGTCATTGTAGGCAATTCTAAACGGACTTGCCGTCGAATGCAGTGCAAACACATTTTTTTCATATAAAAATGTTTCAATTATTTGTCTTAATAAAGGGGATTTTTCTTAACCGCTGTTGAAATATTTTCATCGTCGGAGCACTTTGAGATAATATCAAACCTACAATCTACTGAAATGAACAGACGATTTATGAAATTGCTGTAGAACCAATTCTATGAGTGCGCTTACAAAGTTAGCTTTCAAATTTTGCATAAAACGATTTATGTTTTTTCGGCTTTTTAATGATTTTACCATTGAGATGAAAGAACACAGTTATTTATCTAATCATCACTTTCTAGTGAGATATTGCTACCAAATCGTTGATAAAGTTGAGCTTTAAGTTCATTCATTTCGCTTTTGATTTCGTTGGCCTGCGTCTCTATATTGGAAATCTCTCGTCGAGTCTTTTCTTTAACTTCTTTTAAAAGTTCCTGGAATAAATTCAGTTATTCTCGTTATTCATATATTAGTTGTATCTGTATACCTGAGTACGCGACAATTTATGTGATAAGAATACTTCTCCAAATAGAAATGGTATATCTTCGTCTTCATCGAAGAGCTCAATTTCTTCTAAAGCCTCTTCGACATTCTTTAGCTGGTTCTTTTTCGTTTCCAATTCAACTTTCAACTCATCCATGCGGGCATTGTGCTTGGCAAATTTGTTAATCTTTTGTTGATCATCGAATGATATGTGAACGTCATCGTGCTATATATTCAACAAAATTCATGATTAGCGCATTAACAACAACGCAATCGTTATAAAGTTAAATTCTTTAATAATTTCCTTTATGGCACTTACGTTCTGAAAGACTTTGGTATTGCCGGACGCTACTTTGGCTGCCATAATATGTTTTATTATTTTTCTGCAGCTCGGATGATACAAATAAAATCGATTCTCTGGGTATGTTCAGTGAAATATTTTCCACAAAAAAAGTGGAAGTAAATTCAAGCACAGTTTTCTCCTCGTACACGTTGTTAATCCAATACGAAGTTGATGATTTACAATTTCTTAATAGTTTTCTAGGTAGACAACACTGTATGTATTCAAAAATCCAGTGCTGGTCAATCTTATATATTTTTCTTAGCGTGTGTTTTTTCTTGGATATTTACTTAGGTAAATTTTAAAAGTTATCATCATCGGGTTTTGATTAACTATTAAATGATAAGAAACTTAGGACCAATTTCCGGATAGTTATGGTTAATTCCCTTTGCTTTTTTGACGTCAACTGTTGAAAAATCGGAAATCATTAATTGCCTAAGCTTCATTGCTTACAATTGCATACAATTTTTGTTAATTCCCGGACGCATAATGCATCTTTACTTTATAACGCCAATTGGTAAAACATTGAAAATCGTTCCTTGATGTCATTAACAAGCATTGAAAATCATTATTCGCGTTTATTATCTCTCTATTTACAAATTTTGTATAGTTTAGTTAAATTTCGAACAAACATAACTTTGCTTTTCATAATAATTTTATTTGTTTAGCGTGAATGCTAGCAGGGAAAGCGACAATCATAGTCATAAGCGAATATTAACTTTCGCTTTCGTCCCAGGCGACAGCTAGTAAAAGATGCGTAATGAATGTCCAAAACAAATTAATTATTGCTCTACGCGATCGACGGCAGCAGCCAGTGAAAGTGGAACGTACTTTTGCATTGGTACTTTGAAGAGAGATATAATTACACATGGGTTATCAGTTATAATTGAAGAAAACAATTGGATTGTGAGTTTAGCAGTTTCAATAATGTTATTTATCAAATTGGGGTAATACGTTCTGTAGCGGATTTCCGAACGTACATAGCATTGGTGGTCTCGAATGCGATTTTTTTAATAAAGTAAAAGTTTAGGCAATCATAAGAAGGTAGTTTATTCTAAAAATTTGCCCATTATTGCAGATTGGGGGAGGAGATTCTTTAAGGATCCATTGGTGCTGTTGCCTTAAGACTAACTATATTTACTTTTTTGGCAATGAGTAAGCAAATACTTATTGTTTATATTATATATATATTAGAGTAGACAACACTTCATTCGTTGTGAATTATTGCCAGTGCGTTCCAATTGTGTGGCCAAAGCCAAATCGCAGAAATGTTCTGATTTTGTCAATATTAGTTGGATATAATGGGGGAAGCAGGTGATGGTTAATGAAGGAGTAGCGCTGATACAATGCAAGTTTTTATTTCCATGTTTTCGTTTACAAGTAGAGGGTCAGAAGCAGCCGACTTCGCCGGTTGATCAACTTGCTATTTCTCTAGATATAACTAGGTAACCACAGCGTCTTAATATCATTACCTCATGTTGCGGTGGTATGTCTTAATTCGATAATAGTGATCCAGCAGGAAGTAGCCTATAACGTAGGCTATCAGTGATAATGACAGTTTTGAGTTTAGTTTTGCAAGCAAGATTTATAGCTTAAGGGATAGTGCTAGTTTCAGTTGTGAAAGTTGAAGCACTGTCGTGATGTATGCAATTAAATAGAACTTGCCTCCCAGATGGATGCGAGGTGGTGATCCGTTGTTTCCTTGGCAATAACAATTCTTCTCACATCTTCGCTGAGAATAGACATGTTTGTTTGAAGAAGTTTGAGAATAGCTCTGGATTTTAAAATATATAGGCTTCTAGATTGTTGAAAGTATAGATACTGGCTCAGAAAGCTTGGTGATAGATCAGTTTTAGGATGTTTATATTAGATTTACAGCTATTGCTAGATAAGGGCTTAGGTTTGTTGTAGCGGTGTAGAGATGAAAGCGATATTTCCATCAATTAAGTCCTGTACCAAAGCCGCACCGCTTTCTCAGCGTTCTTATCCACTCGTCTTGGAGTTACCTACATATCGCACAACGCACCACCGAGACTAATTGTTGTTTAACCGCACTGCCCGCCTATAGAACAATTTACCAGCAGTGATATTTCCCCCCGTGCGTGATGTTTCCATTTTTAGGCTAAACGTTGACAGGCGCTACTCTCTCTTTCTATCCCTCTCTACTTATAGGCCTTCCTGACCACTATCGTGCTTGCACGTACAGAGGACATCTCTCGTCTGAGTGCCTGCTCATATACAAAAAAAGAGAAAAAACAAATTTTTTTTTGATAAGGCAGGGAATGCTGGTGACTTGCGCATGGCTTGGCCAAGCAATGTATTTTACAAAGTTCACCCTAGTCACAATTGAATTGTTTAACTGAAGACAAAATGGTTTCCAACGGTGTTTACTGGAGAACGTGAGTCCGAGAATATTGCGGTTCTGCGCCTTCTACATACATATGCATATGAAACTCAAACCTGTCTTCTATAATAAATTTAAGGACGTTGACGGTAAATAGACATTGTTTGTTGTTATAACAATATCCTCACATTAATGATTTCTTAATTTATTATTATCCAAAACTTTCCTCATCGCAGTGTTTCCGGCCAAGTTTTGCGTTAGCGTTTTGTGTGTATGTAACTCTGTGACAATAACTTCCTCATAAATAGTGTTAATATTAATAATATATTGTTTTTTGCAAAAGCTTTTTAAAAATCCGTAACCAAGTGTGGAAATAAACCATCGGGCTATAATTCTCGAAATTGATACACGGATCTATTCTTTAAGGAAGATCCATACTATAGATTGTTCGTCATTACGAGTTTCTGATGCTAATTTTGTGGCTTTTCATTGGACAGTGGAAAAATCCGGAACGCATGTGTTAATAAAAAATTGTTTTTTGATCAAACTTAGCGTAAGCTTGAAAAGTACTATGGCCCTAGCTTCCCGTCCAAAGAAAGCGAAAATTTGTCAATGGTTTGTTGATTTTAAACGAGATTGCACGGACACCAATTATATTGAACGTGAACGTGCACGCCCAAAAAAGATAATTATATTGGGAAACATTAAAAAAAATTTTGAAAATTATTTTTAATAATCGAAAAGTGCGAGAGATAGGTGACATCCTGAAGATATCAGTATGCAGTGTCGTTGGCTAAGAGGGAAATTGCGCGAATTGAATTTTCAGCTGGTATACCACCTATACTATTTCCCGGATCTTATGCCCAGCGATGATGATATGTAGGAAATGGGGAAGGGGAAGTGGATAGATAAGTGGCTGCGGACAAGTGGGCGTGTGTCCGTTAGGTAAGTATTATGCGTTCACCGAACGAGCGCACAGTATAGCTGCGACCAAAATTAAATATTATCGCACTGAGATTTGAACGCGCGAATACTCACTGCTCGGCTGCTCATGGGGACATGTATTGGATTTACGATGAAAGCGTTTAGCTTTAAATACATTTGTTGAAACTAAACTATTTAGCATAATACAAAGTGGTTTCTTTTTTATTCATTCCTTTGGTCATGCCTTTACGCCTAGTATTCTAGAAAAGGTTTGGTTCTTTCTTTTTGCAAATTTCTATAACAGTTAACCAGCTGCGCCTTGCTAATATCATATCACTGATCTTATTCAGGGGTGGGTAAGATTTTTTCATCAATGGGCCAATTTCAATTTTCACATCGCGGAAACGACCAGACCAAAATCGAACTATTTTTAAAAATATGGGATTCTGCATCAATTTTCACATTGGATAGCTATATGGCTGAGCCGGTACCTAAGACAGACACCAATGTCCCTAGTGGTTTAACGTGAGTATCAGTAGGAAAATTTATCTTCACGATGTCCGTTGCTGTACGGGTTTTATATACGCGACGCGGCGCCCCCAGAGTGTGAGAGACACAGTCCCTATAAGCTATGGGCCTCACTACAATTGGAGTACCAGATTAATTTAAATTGTATGGCTAATAAATTTATTCTGGGATGTGTTGAGGCCTATTATCATCTCCAATTATTCGGTTTAGAAATGGTTGAAAACCACAGCCATCACGACTATCCCAGCAGTCAGGATGCACTATCGCAACTGCAAAATTGCCTCCTTAAGGAGTTCTTCTGTAACTGAAATTGATACTAAGTGGGCTGCTCATTCCTGTAGAGCTTAAATTTAGACTATAAAGCCTTTACCATTAGTTTACGCGACCGCAGTGACACTTGCCGTTGAATCTGCCATGCAATCCCGGTTAGCTGAGCCCAAACTATCCTTTCTCAAGATATATACGCGTCGGCGGATATAGTTGACATGACCTGCTCTATGCTCTCGATTACTAGTACCTCATAATATTCTACAGTCTAACTGATCCTGTTTCAGTTAGTTTCTATTTCCTCCATAGGAGCAGTCTATTGAGAAAAGAAGTGAAGAAAACAAAATTTCTTAAAATGCACCCCTGAGGTATCGATGAGAAAAACCTGTTGCCAAATTATAGATAATCAAGCCTTAAACTGTTCTTCGTTAATCAATCAGCGTTGCCCAGGATCACCACATGGAGATGAGCGTTTCAATACGTCTACACACTCATTAAACATAGTTCGTCATCCACTGAAGGCATACATAACGTACTTGCAGCATTGCTATGTGCGAGCAAAAAATCACACAATCCTTCTTCAAAGGGTTATTAGTTGCACTTCGGAGTAATTTGAAAAATGAAGACGAGACCTCTTTATATCATAAATAACTCGTGGGATTATCGCTCGATTGAGAAGCTGACATCAGCGACAAGAAAGAACGGGAATGTGTTGGTTGGTTGCATTGGCTCTTTAAGTTGCAATATTTAAGTGTAAATATAGACTTCGCCTGAAGGTATATTAGTAAATTTTTGCTGTTTCGCTGTAAATTATTATATTAAAGGGATCTGTGAAACCTATGTAGCTTACCTTATGTACGCATATATGTATATAGATAGGTAGATATATAGGTATAAGTGTATATAATGCGTAAAATATCTTATCGATACTTTTGTGCTCTGTTGATAGTGAAATGCCAAAGAAAAAACAATTGGAGAATGATAAGACAATCATTTCATAACTGGCAACCTTGTTTTCGGGAATGTGTGTGACTGATAGGCGAACATTTTACAATTAATAACTTTGACCTTTAATATATGAATTATTATTTCAGGAAACCGAATATTTGTGCATAAACCGAGCGTGGAGAGCAGGCGAGAGGTGCGCTAACTTTTCAAAATGCGCAAGTCTTAACTAAAGAACTTCATATAAATATCTTTGCTGAATTCCAATCGTTAGTTTTATGAATGAATCGTATAACAATACGTGGAAACATTTTTGGTGTTACTTACGGTACAATTTTACCCTTATTCGAAGGCAATTGCGACCGCTTGGCTGGTTAGGCTGGAAAATTACGCTCAACAAATACCTTCACACAATCATGTGGTGATTTCCAGTTAAAAATTATGCAAATCGACTAAAATATTCTGCGATGAGATCTAAAGTCAAATCAGTAGCGAGAACATTGCCACCAACACTGACGAACCAACCAAACAACTAAATCGATAAGTAAAACATCAAATGGAACAAATCAATTTTAATTAAGAAAAAATAAAGAAGAAAAAAAGCAAAAAAAAAAGCAGACACAAAAAAGAAAAAGGAAAAAAAAAGAAAAGAAGTTGGTTTTTTATCTTTTTACTCTGTGTAGTGAAAGTGAAAACGATTCGTTTCCCAAGGACATTTAAAAAGAATAAGAAATGTCCAAGAAAAGTGTTAGCATTGATTTTTTTGTTCTTTTCTCTCTAATTTACGATTATTTTCCAAATGCATAATTAAGTAAATAATGATTCGAATCTATACTAATTTTTGCTTAACGCTTAACGTATTTGCCCCCCCACCGTGCTGCCCTATAATCATCGCAAAGCGCACCTAAGCGTGGAGGAATCAAGCACACAAGTCAAAAAACAACTTCTTTCAAAATCGAACATTTAAAAAAGCAAAATAAAAAAAAAAAAAAATTAAAAAAATATATATATACATATATATAAAAAAAAAAAAGTAGTTCCACATTACATAAGCGTGCGACCCATTATTAGTCTGCAGTCTACAAACACACTTACAACTAATCCGTGCATTGTCGTGGCGACAAATTTTTGGACCTTTGCTTAATCACATCTAAATATTTTCATACTTTCCCCCAACTGCAAAATCCAATAATGTGGATTGGCCAATGAAGACAAAAAAATAACTAAAAAAAACAGAAGAAGCAACGCTTTAATTTGAATACATCCAATGAAACGTACATTCACACCTACATAGTTTACACATATATCATGCACGTACATTATATATATTTATATATATAAATACATACATACATACATACATACATGTATATATATATATATATATATATATATATATATACTTATATGATATATATACATATATATACATATATATATATAGATATATATACATACATTAACACATTATTTACATTACTTTCTAAAGTTCGAGCGTAGATAAAAATTATCAATTATAGTAAGCGGGTGGGTGCGTGTGTCTGCTTGCCTGTCTGTCTTTACCCACTCTCGTGAGTGAAAAAGTAAAAACGAAATTTAAAAAATAAGAAAAAAAGAAGAAAAAAACAAAAGCAAAATAGAAAATTTTAATTGTATTCAGAATTAAACAAAAAATGCAGCCTCCACCGCGTAAGGTAAGATCTACTGGCTAAACTGCTTTCTAGTGCTTTTTACAAAATTTTCCGTTTCCAAATTGCGTCAAATTAATTTTAAGAAGTTCCCATTTCCTAACCCGGAAGTGAGGAATACCGTCCATGTCCATGTCCATGCGTTCGCTACATTTATGAATATTTTTCGTGCCTTTCGTTTCATCGGTTTAGGGTAACTATGTGAAATTCCTAAAAAACTTACATACCGAACAAGTAGCTAAGCTGCAGTTGAAAAATCAACATGAGTGCGATTTGCTCGAGGACGTACGGCAATTCACGATCAAGCGATCGGCCATCGAGAAATCGTATAGCGAGGCATTGCTGAAAATCTCATCGCAATATCTTAACAAGAAAATCCCGAATATACCCGATATTAAAATGGAGGGCATGGAGGAGAGATGGTAAGCGACTTGAAGCCATTATGAAATTATAAGAAATCGTATCTTGGCTTTGGGTAATTAATTGTTGTTCAATGTTAACTAACGATCATATTTGCTCAAATTGCTTTGCAATTATCTTTTAGGAATATGTGGAGCGTTTGGCGTACGGTCCTCGAAGAGAATGAGAAATTAGCGCGAGCCCGTCTGGCTGCAATCGAAGTTTTTCAACAACAAATAGCCGATGAGGCGAAAGTGTTGCGCGACTATAAGGTGGCCATAGCGAAGAAGGCCCTATCGCAGATTGTGAATGTGCAAAAGGAATTGCATTTGAGTATTGGCGATTTGGATAAAGCGAAAAAGCAATATTTCGATGAGGAACATTGCGCCCATGACGTGCGCGATAAAGCTCGTGATATTGAGGAGAAGCTGAAAAAGAAAAAGGGCTCCTTTTTTCAGTCTATAACATCTTTACAAAAGAATAGTGCACGTGTAACGTCCCGTAAAGAATTGCTGGAGGAAAAGTCGACGGGCGCGCGCAACGATTATATACTTAGCCTAGCGGCAGGTAATGCGCATCAGAATCGTTATTTCACCGTTGATCTACAAACGACCATGACTACGATGGAGAATTACGTGTTTGAGAGAGTGGCCGAATATCTAACCTTAATGGGGCGTACCGAACTGCTTACTTGCTCAGCTACTCAAAACTCTTTTGGAAAGATACGAGATCAGGCTCAACAGTTAACGCGCGAATATAATTTGCAGTGCTGTTATTTATTTTATCCAGTGCTTAAGCAGCACATACAATACGAATTTGAGCCTTGCGACAATGATCCGGTCCGTAAAGTCACCACCGAACATGAATCTGCCGTGGAAACCTTAACAAAGGAAGCAAAAAATTTGGCAGGACGTGTGGTCAAAGAGAATCTATCCGTAAGGGAAAATGCTAAAAAGTTAGCAATTTGTGTTTCACTCAGAGATTCCGGTCAACGTTCGGATCCCAACGATCCTAACGGGCCTGATTTAGATACGAAAATTGAAGAGTTTCGCGATATGATACGACGATCAGAAACGGAAAAAGCTAAAGCGGAAGCTTGTCTGCAATGCCTGCGTGAGGGCGGTATAAATGTGGACGAATGGGTTCAAGAAGCTGAAATTATTGGAGCTCAAGAACTGACACGGTCTGCCAGTTCTATATCCATGCGCACGGATGCGTCAGGGCAAGGGGTAAGTCCAATTCGAAAGACAGAGTGTAAGGAAGGAGTTAAAAAAAACTTGTATTATCTGCTTTAGGAAAATCCCAGCTCTGATTCATTTTACGATAGTGATAAAGAAGATGCGGGTAATGCAACCACTCAGGCTCCCGGTAAATCTCCAGAGGAGACACAGCTGACGCGTGATCGAACATTTAGTGACAGTGAAGAAGGTGCGTGACGTAAATATTTTAACGCTTTCCTTTTACATATTGATTTTCAATACTCAAATAGAAGTCGAGGAACAAGTCCCGGAGCCGACAGCGGCAATGCCAATGATGTCAGCAGCGACAACCGGTGGCTGGGAAGACCCTACCGAAGTTAATTGGGGTGAAGAGGAGGAAGAAGAGAAGGATGAGCAACCAATAGCGCCGGAACCTAAAGAGGTTATATTCAAATGTACCGCTCTGTATAGTTACACGGTAAGTGCAAGAATAGAGAGCTAAGAAAGAGATAGAAGAGAGTTGCATTGTTTTTTTTTTTGATTTTTTTTTATTCTTAGGCACAAAATCCCGATGAGTTAACGATCGTGGAAAACGAACAATTAGAGGTTATTGGCGAAGGGGATGGTGACGGTTGGTTGCGCGCCCGCAATTATCGTGGTGAGGAGGGTTATGTGCCACACAATTATTTGGATATCGAACAGGATGCCGTTGTCAATGGTACATCTGCCAATCAATTGCGTTCACAAATCTCCTTCTCGTCCGTCGATTATACTGTTGATAATGAAGATCAAACGGTGGACTCGATGCAGTCGCCGGATCAAGTTTCTGTAATCATGGCTCCACAAAAGAAGAAATTGGATGTGCTATATTGTATTGCCTTGTATGATTATGATGCTACCGCTGAGGACGAACTAACCTTTGAGGAAGGTCAAATAATTAAGATTGTAACTAAAACAGCTCACGGGGTAGATGATGGATGGTGGGAGGGTGAATTAGATGGTAAATTCGGTAACTTTCCGTCACTAGTGGTAGAGGAGTGCGACGAGAATGGTGAACCTCTGTCCGAAGGCGTTGAAGCCTCACCGCCGCCTACTGCTGCGCCCAGTATTGCATTGCCACCAGCTCCGGCTCTACCACCCGAATATGCTCACGAATTAACCGAAGACATGTTTGGATCTCAAGACACCGCAGGTAAAATAATGATATGAGATAAGAATCTTCGAGCGGACTCCAAATTTAATCAAATTGAATTTTCTTAACGTTTTAGATGACGACAGTGGCTATATACCGAACGGCTCTGCTCCTAGCATGCCACCGCCAGGTGATTCTAAGATTCTTTTACAATTCTTTAATGTACATTTTTTTATGCATATATTCTTTCTCCACATCACTACAGACATCCTATAGAATTAAACTCTGTCATGTTTATCAATTTTCATTTTCAAATGTTTTGGTTTTTCTTTGTTTTTTTTTGTTTTTGTTTTTTTTTCTTCTAAATGTGATACATTATAAATCTCTCTCCGTTTCTTTGAAATTGTGTAATTTCGTTTCTCTTAAATTGTATTTCTTTTATATAAGTATATATATACGAATTTGAATATACCTGCTTCTTCCATATAACTCTAGAGGTAAAATGAAAAGCCATCGCTTCCCCATACCTTACCATCTATACTGTATTGAGTGTGTACCCGCAAATAAGTGCCAAACTCTCCGGAGATACTTAAATGAAGAAAAAGAAAACCTCTCCAATCAATAACTCTCTAATTTATTTCATTTCATATTTTGTTGTTGTTTTTTCTTTTTCTCTCCAGCAATAGTCCTTAAAAATGTCTCTTGGCTCGATTTTATTGCTTTTGGTGTTGTGTATATTTCTTGAAGTACATAAATGTGTGTGTATCCTGCTTGTTACACGACGTCTGTCGTTTGTATGGCCTTTTGTATGGTTTTCTTTCTTTTTTTTTTGCTTTTTCGTTGCAGTTAAGCTTGCTTAAGCGCTAATCTCCCGGCACCGGGCATTCCTCCAGTTGTACTGTTTCATTTCAATTAAAAACAATAAAAAAAAGAGCAAACAATTTTGTGATCTCATTTTTCAAGCGTATCACCTACCACCGATGTTGCTTTATATATGTATTTGTTTAATTTTCTCCTTTATGTATTTCTCTGCGCACTCTTCTGAGCTTATTACTTCTTATTTCCATTCAAGCACTGAAAAAATCAACTGCGAAAAAGGGTAATTTCCTCTAACACACTTTCCTTTTATTTTTATTTCTATTTGATGTTTTACTTAATTTGCCACAATTCTATTATATATTTTTGTAGTTATTTGATTTTTTTGTGGGAAAGAGAGAGAGAGAGAGAGAGAGAGAGAGAGAGAGAGAGAGAGAGAAGTAAACAAAATTTAGGTTCCTCTCTTGTCGCTCTCGTTGATAAATTTCTTTTAACAATTTATTTACGGGAGAGTATATTGGCGAAATATACCGCTTCTCTCTCCTTCTCGGCCAATTAATTTTTCCCTTTTTTCACACGTTCCGAATGAATGTCGTCTTTTCTAAGAAGGCGTTACGATAAGTACGCACTTATTTACATTTCTTTAGCAAATAGTTCACTTATTTAATGCAAACATTTTAAGGCAATCGTTAACGACATCCTTCGAATGACATTTCCCAGAAGTTGCAAGTCCGTTTTACATCTTATAGTACTATTTACAGTGAAAGCAAGGCCAATCAGGTTACCCCCTAATATGAAAGGATTCTTCGTTTTGGCGATTTATTGAATAGTTTGTAACTACTTTAATGACTTGCAAACCATTCGCGCGCGTCCAAACCTGATATATGACATGTAATTAATAAAACTTATCAAATCTTGTTAGCAAAGTACTGAATAAGGATAAAGAGCGAGGGGGAAGTTGATGTGACAAGCAAGCGTGGTTTCAGGAATAAAAGAAAAATATATGGTTATCACTTATGCCCTGCTTGATTATTATGAAAGACAAAGACAGAGAGTGACAAGGGTTTTACGTAGGTTCCTGCCTATGTGACTTAAACCTACGGTGCCGATGACACACGGGCTAATTTAGCGTAACCCGCGCCCGCCAGTGAGTTGGACAATCCCTATAAGCTAGGGGCTCAAACTACAATGGAATCCAGATTGCTTATTGCGTATGGCTCAATAACTCCACTCTGGTAAGTGGTGAGGCGCATACTTACCTCGGTTATTCCGCTAGCTAATGTGAAAACCATAGCCACCACGAATACTCCCCGAAGGGCCGTACCCAAGCAATCAGGGCTCACACATTGATTAACTGCTGCGTTCAAAAGGGGTTGGTTATGCGTCCACCTAGGTTTCCACAAGCGAGTTGCAGTAATCAATGTTATTTCTATGCACCTTCCAGCGTACTTTAATGGTGCGTTTATTCAGATTCCATTGTGAGCGGGCTCCTGACTCCCGTGGAGCTTAAAGTTAGACTACAAAGCCTTTAGCATTACTTTGCGCAATATGATTTATTTAAATTTTCTAGTGACATTTAAAACAATTGGGAACGGATTTCAGTTTCGTGACACCTGTTGTTTCTAAAAGCCAAAACAACACCGCAGCATAACGCGAGTAAGTAAAAAAAGATATTCATGACGCAAACTGCTTTACTTATTAAAAAGATTAGCTTAGCTATGGGCCTTCTAACACGGTTAGTAGTGACGTAATAAATTTACTAGAGGCTATTTGAAGGCAAGACGCTATAGTCCTTCTAATGAAATTACTAGACATTATTTGAACCGAAGATGTCATAGGCCTTCTAATGAAATTACTAGAGACTATTTGGGGGGAAGGTGCTTCAGTCCGTCTAATGAAGTTACTAAAGACTATTTGGAGGGAGGGTGCTATAGTCCTTTTCATAAAATTACTAGAGATGATTTGAAGGGAAAGTGGGGTTTTATGTTAACTAAAAGGGGAACTAGAGACAATCTATGTTGAAAAGTGTCGGAAATTTTACATTTCAGATGACTTAAATGCGCTGTGAAATGTCGTTGAATTTTATGGACCGAGTTTAGTGATACTTAGTGATTACGAGAAAAAGTCTTTCTCTTCTTAGCATAAAAACTTATCGTACTTCGCCTTCTTATTAATTAAAAATTATTATATAAAAAAAAAGTTGTTTATGCACACTGACGGGATGTAGCGGTAGATTTCGTATGCAATTATCACTTTGTTTGCGAAGTAAGCTAATGTTATCCATACTGAGTTGTTGTGTTGTTTCTCCCTTTGTTCGTCCTTTAGTTTCCTATCTTTATGTTATTTATTCTTTTCGGATATGAAATATTAAAAACCCTAATAAGTTTCTGAAATATTTGGAATTGTAACACCAGGCACGAGTTCCTTTTCGGTTTCTTTGTAAGAAAAAGCACGTCTTTTTATAAAGTTTCTTAAAATGTAGAAAAAACTTAGTTTAGATATATGTATTAAGTTTTTTCAGAACTATTTACGAAGAGTTTTTTTTCATTTGTTTTATAAGAAGATAAACAATGAATTGGGAAAAATAATTAAACTCTTTTTATTTAATGCTCACAGTGCTGGTGCAAGAGCCAGGAGATGAGGTAAAGCCGGTGTAAACCTATTAATGAAATTGATTTTTTCTTTTTTTGTATACGGAATTTTTTAGGATAATTTATTAGATAAAATTTTTATTAATCCTTATTTTTGTAGCACGATGCGGAAGATGCTGGTAGCCAGCCGCCAGCTATGCGGGCACCGACGACTTTAAGTGTTACCTCTGTTGCCGCGAGTAAGACTAAGGATTCTTTGAATTTAGGTATGGCACAAATAGTTGTTACCGCTGCAACCCCATTGGTTGAAGACGGTTCAGGTAAATCTTTCCCTCCGCTAGACGAAGAAAAGGATTGTAATGGCACTCAGGAGAAGGAAGCAGCCATAGCATCTGTAAAAACTGCCACAGTGAAGAAAACGGTTGCTAGCGAAGAAGATACGGACAATTGCGATATGAAGAAAATCGATAAATCGATTGATAAAGAAATTGAAGGTAGGAAAGCCATAGAGGCTTGTACTGTTACTGTAACCTTAACTTCGCCCTCGCCCTATCCAGACGATTCCCAATCATTATCTGATCAGGATCTTGATACCTCTGATATCCCAAGTTTAAAAGAGGCTCAAGATCCCTTTAACGAGAATGCGGCTGCAACAGCAACAACTCTACCCGATACAAATGCGAATGCGGATGCCTTCGAAGCGAATTTTGAAGTGAATTTTGAAGATGCGTTTGCTGGGGATTCCGCTGAGGATTACGCGAATGACAGTGAAAATAAAGAAGGAAATGTTCAGGCACCGAAGCAGGTAGTAGGTGGCCGTGCCAGTATACCTGAGGAATTGGATTCAAATCAATTGGCACGTTTGCAAAATCTTAAAGAGTCAAATGCCTAAATCGTACAATATGTGCAAAATTTATTTTGTTACACTTCTCTGTATACATAAATATAAATCAATTGAATGTGTACTTTATATATGTATTTGTGTCAAACAAACTCCCCACTGGAATCTGCACAATAACAGTATATAAGTGTAACATCGTACCAAATAAATACACTTATGATTAATAATATAAAATAATTATATAGTAGGCATACATACATACATACATACATACATACATACACACACACACACACACACACACACACACACACACACACACACACACATATATATATATATATATATATATATATATATATATATACATAAAAACACATCTACATACATGCACGCATATAAATATGCTCATACATATACATGCATACATACATACCAATATTATATACATTGATATATAATTTGATATATAACATTCATATATATATAATATGAACATGCAACAACAACAAAAATTAACACTAAAATTGATATATATGATAAGAGAAGCACAATCTAAACCATATACACTAACAACGATTAGCTTAAATGAGTATAATAATTATAATAATTATATAACAAACGGGAAAATGTTACAGAGAATAGAAATTCTATCTTCTCACTCCTTGACTGACTCGTAAGAAGAAGAAAACAATAGTACGCTTTCATTTCACTTTCAATTTCATTTTATCGATATAAATGAGCTCACATCCCGGAGAAGTTAATGTAAATTTGCAATTAACATCTGTTTCTCTTTTAATTAATTAAAATGAAAGGCTCTGAGGGTTCAATCAGTTCATTTGAAAATACATTCTTCAAAACTCCTATAATAAAAATAATAATAACAATAACAATAGAGATATAAAATAAAACAAAGTAAAATGAACGAAAGCTAAATAAATAAATAAATGAAGAAATTGCATCTTACGACGAATCTTAGATACCCATCGCGTTTGTCTTGTTTTTGTTGTTAAGCAAACTAATTTAAATAATTTTCACATTGCCTGTTCAAATATCTTTTTAAGATATTTCTCAAGTTTCTTGGCTGTTTGTTACTTGATGTGGGTGGCGTGTTGTTAATGAAAATATTTTGAAAAAATCGAAAAAAAATCCTTCCAAACTAACTCTATTGATAAATTTGAATAATCAATTAGACGGCACTACGTCGATTTCGAGCATCTTTAAAGCTTGTAGTTCGGTATTAAAAGCATATTTATTAAATTTTTATCTTCAAGTTGGGTAATAATAAATAAAAATAAAGTATAAAGAAAAAATAATTAAATAAAATAATATAAATAAGTGAACTAACCAAAAAAGAAAGAATAAATAAAGGAATATATTAATAAACAGGAAATAAATAAAATAAGTAACAAGATAAAATAAATAAATAAATAAATAAAATAGATATATATATATATAAAAAATTAAAAAAAAATAAACATATATCAACAAATCAATGAATAAAAAAATTAATGGTAAAAACATGGATAATATAAAGAAAAAAAAAAAGAAAACTAAATAAATGGTATATTTAAATATATAAATACATCAAAAATAAATAATTTATTACCCAAATTAAAGAATAAATCATTAAAGAAAGTAAAATAAAAATGTAAATTAACAAAAAAAGAAAATAAATAAATAAATAAATACATCAGTAAATATAAATATAAAAATAAATAAAAGAAATAAATAAATTAAGCAAGTAAATACACAAAAAACAAAAATAAAATAAAAACAAAAGTTAAATAAATAATATAAATAAATGACATAAATAAAAAACTGTATGCAATAATTAAACATACAAAAGTAAAAAAGTTATTAAAATATCTAAAAAAACCAATAAATAAATAATAATATAAATAATTAAAGAAATTTATAAAACATATAAGTAAAAAATAAATAAATATATAAATAAGTAAAACGTAATTAAAATAAAAGAAATTTCAATTTCTCTCACTAGGAACTTATACGAAAAAGTTTAGGGATTTATAGGAATTCTGACATATATTATTAGACTTCCAAATGGAACACAAGCGAAACAACTATATTCGCCTACCGGCGAATTTTGCCAATCTACCACCTGAAGCGGATATTGTTCTTTTTGCTAAATGCTGACTACTCGTGGATTTGATCCGTTTACCCTTCGAGCTTAATTCACTTTCTGTTGTTCCCGAGCGACAATGACTGACTATCCTTGATCTTTAGCATTAATTCAAGGATATATGGCCCAAATCGCACACATTCAGGGGCATGACTAGGGAAGTTTAGTCGTTATCTCATTCCCATGGCTACCGCAAATTTTGTAATCTTACAAATTGAAATAAGTATGTATGTGTATCTTTAAGCTGTGGTGGTGGGTATAATGAAAAATGTTGTATATTTCCTTTTCCTAATTATCACATACATGCAAGTATGTGTATAAACAGTCACTTTAAGTAAAATTCAAATATTCAAAGTTTACAGAAAGGACAGAAAAAGTTTAATTTGGAAATTCCCTTGGAACCTTCACTTTATTCTCGTCTATTTCGGCGCGAACTGGATGTACTAGAATGTATATATAATATGTAATCAATATCTAATGCGATGCGAATGTATTTCATATAAATGTGCTAAATAGAAAGTAAGCGGCGGTTTGATCATGTAAATTAATGAAATAATTATCGGCTGAAAGATTAGTTATAGGTTGACTTGACAGTGTTTGTATCTTTAGTTTGATTATATGTATAGTTATTAAAATTGTATTGCATTAATATAATATATAATCACTTGCTTGACTCCTGACCCCCTTGACTTGTGTGTCAAATTTATGCTCCAAAATACTATCATATCGGTCAGTAAGTAAATGATGAAAAGGAATTCGAAATTTCAGTTTTTCAAGCATTTTGCATTTATACTTTCAATTATATAAAGCTGTAGTACATAGACTAAGTCCAATGAATTCGATGATATTCCTATCTACGTTATTATTAATAAAGGATTGCAAAAGTACTATGAACCAGCAGCAGATTAAGTCGACTAGGAGTCTCACGATAATCCAGAATGCACTGTGCATTGTTCGAAATGCATATATACGTACTGTACCGATACAAATGTTATATAAAACACAGTTCCTGTTTTTTTTTTTTTTCAATATAATTTCGCCCGATGATTCAAATATAGTGAATGTTATATTAGTTTAGATTTAAATATTCTTTAAAGCTGAATTATTGATAACGTTCAATGATTATCCCTTTAACATGATCAATTTACTATACGAAGTAAAAAAAAAAATATGAAAAAAAAGAAACAACTTGCAGAATAGATCACAATAGAAATAAAAGATAATTATTATAAATATTATAAGAGTGTCAGTCAATTGGTTTAAATTGATTTCGACAATACAATTAGTTTAATAGACAACAATGAACGCATACACATGCACACCGACACACAGAGAGAGAGAGAGAGAGGGAGAGAGAGAGAGAGAGAGAGAGGCAGACAGACATACAGACGCACACTCTCAGAAACAACACACACACAAACACACACACACACACACACATACATACACACGCCCGCGTGAATACAGTTTATACATATATAGATACAAACACAATGAAAGGTACGCCAGTAAACTCTCATAATATATACAAATTTTATACTATTTACTCTTTCATATGAAACTAAAAATGTACTAAAAGAATTTATTATGAAAACATTGGAAACTCCATTCAAATTTTTAGTTGCGAAACATTATGACAATGTTAAATTGTAACGGTCTCCAATTTAGAAAAAATTTGTAGTAAAATTTATATATGGCCTATATGTATATATATTTATATATGCATAATTTAAGTTAATATAATTAAAATAAACTCGCACCAAAATATATACATTGTAGTTGTATTTCGAAAATATAAAATGAGTGCAATAACGCACTCACTCACCCGTTTGTTCTCTCACCCCTCTTTAAGTATTTAATCATCGTTTGTCTTATGAATATTATGATCTGCAAGATGAAACATAAAGAATTGATAACAATTTTATGAAGTATGACTAATTTCGATAGGTATTCAAACAAGCATAAATACATACACACACACATATATATATATATATATATATATATATATAAGTATTTATTAGCAAAGATAAAAGAAGAAGAAGAAGAAGAAGAAGAAAGAAAGTTGATAAAATTGATCTGTTTTGTTTGCATTGTGAAATTATTAAATCTCCACTGTAAACCTTAAAAAAAGAAAACAATAATAAAAAAAAAGAACACAAAATAAACAAAAATATTATATTCAGGCTTTAGAGCTAGATTTCCCTTTGTCGCACAATATCATCAGTGTTATTATTAATTAATATTATAACCTTCTTATCGGAAACACTCAACCTTAGCTTTTCCCGCTACCCGCTATTCGTGCAATGAACGATTTGTGCGAGCATAATCACGTCGAATATGTGAAGTGTTGTTACGCCTTTATGGCCTTTTTGGTCTAACTGTTAATAATCTATTAGGAACCCTGTGTGCCTACTGGGAAAGTTTTTATTTCTTACAGGGCACTTTAAATATGCTTTTGACTTGGATGTCGTAGCCTTAAGCGGGTGAACACCATCGCAAAAAAAAAGAGTTTTTTCTTTGGCATTTATTAGTGAAGAAGGGGCAAAGCTTCTAGAATATAAAGCAAAATATTTATTACCTAAAACAAACTTTTTCGCTGAAATGTGGAGGCTTTTTCGAAGAAGATCATCTACGTACTTTGAGCATTTGCTTGGAAGTTACAGCGTACGCTCTAACACGGTAGCAGATGTTTTTTGCGAGTGCTTATATTAATTTAAAAGCGTTCTAATACAAGCACACACGTTAGTGTGGTTTCATTAGGAGGACTTTCGTATGGAAAACGAGAGCAGTTTGAAAACTTTCAGTCCTTCTGCGTCCAAATCGAAAGCTTGAAATGCAACACATAGAATGTAACTCTGTATTTGACAGATGCAGCAAAGTAGACGCTTATTGAACAGAACCTGGTCAAGGAAAGAGAATAAGAAAAAATACTTGAACACAGAGGGATGAATAGATTTATTGTGCAGGGTTGACCAATTAATAGGAAAAAGAGGAACCCATTTATAACAAATTTCGACCCTTTAAGCGCGACATATCATGAAGCCAAACATCATAACTCCAATAACTTTTATTCTTTTCATTCGGATATTTTGCAGAAGTTCTCTAAAAGAAGACGTTGCATTTATCGGAAAAATTAATTTAAACATAAGCTATTAACAAAAGACTGGTTTTTGTTATTTTCTTTGGTCGAAAATTGAACTTTTCCCTTCAAATACTCAATTATCGGGCACACATCAATATTTCTAAAAAAGCCCATGTCCTACTTTAGCTACAGGCATGTTGAGTACATGATTTTGTTTCTTTTTTGATAATTCAAATTGAACCGCCTTCACAGCATGCCGCACAGACCTTGTTATTCTTTTTCAAGATCTATATACGAAATCAGTCAATAAGTTTGTAGGATCATTAATAAAATACCAATTTTTCGAAGAAATTCATTCCATCCGATTTGTTGTCCAACCAGCCAAAACATGCTTCACATTACATCTTCGATGGAGCTATGCTCCGGCGATCATTCGTTTGGCAATAGTCAATGGGAGCTAAATCTGGAGAATATGGTAGATGTGCAAGTAATTCGAAGTGCAAATCGGGTATGTTGTTGTGGCCCACTTATAAACCTGTGCATCGTCTTGGTGAAAGAGCATTTTTTCTTCTTCATTTGGGGCGGTTTTTTGCAATTTTGTCATTCAAACTGGCCAATAATCCTGTGCAATTCGCTTTTGATCCCAAATACGGACGCCATAACCGAGCAAAAAGGCAAAGTAGTAAATATATTGCCGTTCGATATCATTAAAATGCTGTTTTGCTCTCTCCTTATGTTTTCTGAAACAACTGCCGCTCTTGCGGCAAGCACAGCGTTCAGCACTTTCGGTGTTTGTACGGCCGCGTTTGAAATCAACAAACCCCCTTTCTATCACTTGTCTCGACGGAGCAGAGTCCCAATTGCAATTGAAAGCAACGCTCCATTGACTTAGATTTTGTCATTGCTTTGAAGATTACATAAGTAGCGTCACTAAAAACAACTGTAACTTGTAGACTAATGCGTGGGATGTCGTGAAATCGTAGCACATTTGCATTAAAAATCATATGAATGCGTTAATAGTATCGACATTTATACGTCATCCTACAGACTTATTGAATGCCATTTTATATAACCAATAATCATCCCGAATATTATTTTTCTTTCGTCTTAAAAAAAAAAAATTGAATTTAGAAATTCACGATTGAATTTTCTGATCAACTTTAGATGTATAGCCATAATAAGCAGTAGACAGACAACTTGGCTTAGAATTCTACGCATCTGTTCACTTTGAAAGCAGTTAATTCAACTATTAGTCAGGTCGATTGTTTATTGTTTTCTAAGTATCGTTCTTTTGTTTATCGCCACCTCGTTGCGGACACCCATTACCTTAACTAAACGCTTTTAAATCGTGCATTTAATTAGGAAAACGATTTATTTTCGGATAGGCGCAAAATCTAATGCATACGCACTTTGTTCTCTATTTTTATTCTTCATGTGGGAATTTGCATCATGAAAATAGTCTTAGAGACATAGGGACGTCATTCGTATGACATGGATAAGTCGTACCGAGGTGTTAGACGAGACTTTTTCTTCTTCTTATTTATTTCAATTAAGCTATAATATAGAACGATGTAATAAAAGTCAAGGCAATGTGTGCCGTGTTGTATTGAAATCGTGCTTGACAAGTATTGCCTCATTTGGGTGGAGCGTATATATGATTTTAGGACTAGCGTGTGGCATTCATGAAATCTCTCTCGAGTCTTTCTAATGGTGGAATGAACAATCGAAGACCTTTACCTCTATTTGCCTACAGCGAAAATTCCTAGAGTCGGTCGCTAAACCCTCACTTGAAGCGATGCAGTTTTTTTAAAGAAAAAATTTATTATCTAAGTAAAAGCTTCTTAATATTTTCTACTTAGTTCCCTACATTGGCTATATACCATATTTCAGTGTTCTGTTCCGACGTATGGATGAATAAAACAGAGAAGGTCTTCCACGAATCAGAGTTTTGAGCTGATCAAGGATACATGTTACTTGTATATCTTATGGGACAATAAATATTTCTGCGCGTATTATAAAGGGAAGTAAGCAATTGTTACACACCCACGTACTTATTACGCCATTAAGATCAAAGTTTTTCACGTAAAGTATATGTTTTTTCACGATTCATCCACGCAACGTCGAAAATCTAGATAATATTCCTTTATAAGTATTTGACCTTCTCGAAGCAACTTCTTATCAGCAGTAAAACAATGATCGAAGGAAACAGTCAACGTATCATCATTTTTTTTTTGGTTTTCTTCAACTTTTATTTACATGCCTTTTAAAATTTTGCTGAATCGTGAACACTTCTTACACCATAGCATATGCACTTCATATTATCATCACTCATACAGAGCTGCATCTTTACAGCTGTTTACACACAAAGTTATTTATATGGAAAATTTGAGTTGGTTTAGAATAAAACGGGAAGATATAATTTCAAACTATCTCAGTCTCTCTCTCTCTCTCTCTCTCTCTCACTCTCTAAAATAAATTAATTAACTGGAATTGATATTTCAATCGGATATACAAGATTTCTAATATCTAGTCAAAGATTTGTTATTTCGATTGGTGGGTCTTCACGTCCGTCACTCCTCTTCAATTGCTTGTTCACGTCTTTTCTCTTATTTAACTAAAATGGAATTAAAAATTCTTTGTTGTTGATTTTGAAAATTCTTTTTCTTCTTCCTCTTCTTCTTCTTCTTCTTCTTCTTCTTCCTTTCTTATTCAGCAATTTAAAAACTGAAAATTCGCTGGAATGTATAAAAAAGGCCTAATGTGAACACAGAGTTCTAAGACCAATTTCGAATTGAATTCGACAACAATTTCAAAATACGTTCTCTTGTAGTGAAAACACAATCAAAGATTCTTTTGAATTGTTATTTATTATAATTCTCTTGGTTGATTTTAAATTCTTACTTTAATTCTGACGTATTAATTCTTGCTTTACTGAACTTCTTACTTAACTGAACTGCGGTCAGTAACTTATATAATAAATTGTTATGCTATCTTAAGCAAAGTAATAGAATTAACTTACGCTATCACTCAAGTTGCATGTAATGTGTGTTATAGCTAAATTGGGTTATCTTAACTAGGTCATAGGTAGGCTTGCATCATGTGGAAATATGTAGAACTGATCTTAATTAGGTCATAGCTAGACTTGCATTATGTGGAAATATGTAAAAGCGTAAACTTAGCATAAATGATTAATAAACGGGTAGAGTGCGATAAATCGATAATGCTACACTCTGCCTCTTCTGTAAGTCAGCAAATCAACAACAAATGATTTACTGAGTTGGGTAGAAAAGATATAATAAAGTTGGCAATTAGCTTTTTTGTTATATATATATATATACATATTTTCCGTGTTATGACGTCCACCACGTAGCGAAAATCGTTATGCGGGAAGTGATCTTTTCCAAGTTTCCAGTCATTTTCTTATTTCATTCTATTTTCTCGATTTTTGATGCGTTGTGTCGTGGAAAGTGAATTTCATAGTTCGAGAGGTGATAGAATTTAAGTGCGTGTATGTGAGTGCTTAGGAAAGAGCTGAAAAGCTGCAAAAGTAAAAAGGTATGTGAATAGTTTCGCTGATGGCAAGCTTTGAGAAAAGTCAAGGTAGATGACGTAAAATACCCGCTAGATGTTATTGAAAAAAATTCCTCTTATCTTTTGCACAGGCTTTAAGAAAGAAAAACTTAAGGTTTTATTTGCCACCATCCGCTCTTTCAGCGTTTATATGGGTTTCGATTTGTTTATCTCTCAAGGACAACAATAAGATATTGCATAGCGGCAATACTTTTAACTATTTTCAGAGAAAATAGCTAAGGAAAATGTTATGGTTCGCCACTTATGCATGACTTTGGTTTTGATTTTTCGTCCGACCGGACGTCAACTGCATTAGTACGTTAAGTGTGATAGTTTTTTGTCTATCATGTTCTTTATATCTTTTAGCCGTCTTCTGAACAACGGCACAGAGTTATCACAAAGTATAAGACATTTTTTTACTTGTATTAGGTTGCTCGGAAAGTCATTGCGTTCAAGACTATCTTCGTTCTTAATTTCCTCCAGAACGCGGTACGGTAAACCAGTTTTGGCATTGGTCTTCTGTCAATCAAGTGTCGATTTGGCTGTGAAAAAATGCAACGAAATGCATTGTTTTGGGAAAACGAAATGACTTTCCGAACAATCTAACAGTGTCGTGATTTCACAAGCTATTTAGTGATAAAAATTAAAAGAGGAAAACCTGTTACTTCCCGTTACGAGTAGTTAGCCATCGCAACGCTAGAATACGGCTGTGCGTATGTTTGTATAACAAGTTACTGTAACGTCATCAGTGATTGAGTTTTATTTTGTGCTTTTCATTAGCACAGCTTCCGTTTTATATATGCTGTTGAGTACTATTGCAATAGACTTCAACCACTTTGTGGATTATCCATAAGGGGAGGTGTGTCACACGGGTAACTCTCATAGCCTTACTTTTCGCACACAAATTCGTGACAGTACACAACAATTAAATGCAGTAAGCATTGCATACAGGCGAACGTTAACTTGTTATGTTGTAAGCATTTATTTTAATTACACTACAACGTAAAACGCCCAATTTACGATCCTTCTTGTCCTTCTATTCAATTACTTTTTAGGATAGCGTAGGAGGGTCCTGTTTACAAATTAAATCCGCGATTTTCTGTTTACAATGCTTTTTCTGGTCTCATCCGTTCGAATATTACGATTCATGTTTGCCAAGCCAAGACTGTGCCTTTGCTATCCGCCAATACTCTACTTATACGGTATATCTTGTACACCCTGCATCGTATAACGTTGGCCTAACAAGCATGTTACTAATAACAAATTTCGTTGTGTCTTACCTGGGAAATGTTTGGCGTGATATTATTAATCTTTTCGCCAGCTTTGCCAGGATTGCTTTTATAAAAATTGTCTCAATAAATGGGATTATTTAGAACGAAAGTGTATATACATTCCTTTTCGTTTTGAGGCCTTTTGAAATCGTACTTAGCAGTTCCTTAATGTGGCTTAGTTGCTCTTCTTTCAGTATTGAAATTGTAATGGCATGAATGAAAGCAATTTAAATATGTTTTTATACATAATATTTCCGTTTATTTTCAATGATTTACTTTTTATTATTTTTTGTTGTTGTTTAAATTAGAGAAGTTTTTCTATTTTTCTTCTTCTTCTTCTTCTTTCGTAATATTAAATTTTCATTATAAGAGCGTGTGTGTGTGTGTGTGTGTATGTGGGTGTGAGTACTTGATATTTCAAATAACTCTTAAATTACAGTTGGTTTCTTCATTTTTAAAACTATTGTATAATGTTTTTTATTTTATTTCTTTTTTTTTTTTTTTCAATTTAATAAATAATTTCTTAATTTTATTTCCATTATTATTATTATTTTTGTTTTTTTATTTATGAAGTAACAACACCTTAAGATATTTTTAATATTTCATTTTTTTTTTTTTTTTATTTATTTGAATTGATTTTTCAATATAATTTACTTTTACTTTGTGTTGTTAAACTTTTTCTAATGACAATAACACAGTCCGTGTCTTGTGATGTATAGAAATGATTGTATATTATAAGGGTTAAATAGCCGCTTTAGTTTTTTTTTTTTTTTCTCTTCACATTTTTGAAAGAAATCATTAAAACTACCAGCCATTGATGTACATTTTAATATGATTTTGATTGGGCTATAAAGTGAAGGGATGTGTGTGTCTATATGCAGAAAGTGTAGATATAGAGGTTAGAATGCAAAATGGACTATGTAGGTAACTCTCTTTTCAATGAGAATGCACGTACGGGAGAAGTGATGTGTTTCTTATGTTATCCTTAGTTTGTTAGTACACATATACATTATGTATACAAAATATCTCTAAAATGTATATATTCGGTATATATCATTTTTTTATATTTATTTCATTTATTTCATTTTTAAACACTTTTTGTAATTATATGGGAATTGTTACTGTTTTTGTTCTTGTTGTGTATTTGAACAGATTTATTCTAAATAAATGCATTTCAATTTTAGTGTGTCGCCCGTGTATGTGTATGTGTATGTGTATATGTGTGTATGTGTGTGTTTTAGTTTGTATTCGTTTGTGCTAGTGTGCGTATGCGTATGCGTATGCGTATGCGCTAATGATAATTCACGTTAATAATTGAAAAAGAAATATACATATATATATAAGATTTATACGAAATAAATGAAAAGGATATATATTCGGCCTTAATCGAATCTTTCATACCCAGCACCTTAATAATAAAATCGCTTGTGTACACGCCAGTAGCCCGACTATTTAAATAAAGTTTATATTATTGTAAAACATTTTGACTTGATTTCCTTTTAATTTATGAATTGTTGAGTGAGAATGTGTGTTGAAATTTTTCGCAATATTTTGGTTTTTTTTCCGACGTTTCTCAACTCAAGAGTAAATGCTTCAGATTTGTTTTTCAAAATCATGCATTTTAAATATCATTGCTTGAAGAAATATTGGCGGACAGACGTACAAGCACAATAATATTTATTCATGCATTTTCATAAGAATTTTGCTTGCTGTCTCAGATGCATACACTTGGATATTAACCGAGGCTTGATAGAATCTCAATGCGTTCTTACCTTATGATAAGTGGTGGGTAGAAAATTAGTTGACGGCTTTTCTCAAGTACCCGGCTTCTTGTTTATTTTCTTCTTTTTTATTTATAATACTTTTTTTTAATATATTGTACATATGCGTTGATCTAATGTTTTTAACGGTTAATTTCTCTTTATAAGTGAATTGTTTTCGTTCATTTTGTTGCAGGCTTCTTCTTGTTTAGCAAAAATTTTGTCATTGTCGCTGCTATCAATTCAAAGTTAGGAACTTTTCTTTGTTTTTTTTTTTTTTGTTTTTTTAATACGATTATACACATTCTTAATGTTTACGTGGACGGATAAAAAATAAATTATTATTCTTATTTTTATTATTACTATTATTTTTAGTTTTTTCTCAGAAACACAACAAAGATAGCAGAAAGTATTTGTTTGTATTAGAAGGAGGAAAACAGAAAAAAAAAGGTGGATTTTTGATAGCCATCACTCGGCTAAACGTACATTAATCATAAAGATTTATGTTAATTGTCGGAATTTTATTGAAAGACTTACGACCAACGAGCGCGATTAAAATTTTTCACTAAAATTAATTTGAATAAAATTAAGAGAAAATATCTGTTCTATTATTTGTATGCATTCAAAGGCGACTAATTAGTTAGGTTACAACTTTCCCACAAAAGTTAACGGATGAACATGAGGCGAATGAAATATTCCATATATGTGGCTAGTAATGCATATGTGCAATAGATAAGGACACGCAGATGTCGTCGGGTGAGCATTTCATACTCTTTTAAATCAATCAATCATCAATTGTTTGCCGTGTATCTCGTGATGTTGTAAACGGAATAACAAAACTAAAACCCTTTCCCCCCATAAGTACGACAATCTAGTTCAATTAGTTGCTTTGCCGAGATATTGCGTGTGGTCTATTGTACAACTTAAAGCAGGCTGAGAAACAAGCGAGATTATGCCGCTCGTACGTGATTTTCATTTTGTCTTCTCATTGCAATCGCAATTTCGAGTTGTTCTTTATCAGGTTTTGCAAATTTGATTCAGAAGTCATTCTTCTTGTTGCCTTAATAGTTGCAGTCTCCTTTTTTATACCCTACAACCCTTGCGGTGCATGGGTATATTAAGTTTGGGCGGGTGCATGCAAGAAGGACTTAAGTTAAACGCACCTTTGATTAGGCCGATCGATTTAGAATCACTTTGTGCGTCCGTTTGTCGATCTTATATCCTTGTGTTCAACTCGTAGGTTGGAGATATGGGCGATCTTTTAGATATTTCGATGAAATTTCGTACACCGACGTGTTTCGGTTCAAGGACAACCGCTATTGAAACTGATTCGGATCGGATCACTTTTTTCACTACATGCCTATTTTGAAAGGTTGTTATATGAATAACTGCAGGATGGTGTACAGGATTTAATGGTGGGCCGTGTCTCAATATCGCGTTTCTACTTGTTTTTCTTATCAGCACTTATAGAGCTTACTCTTTACCTAACATTTTGATAAAACTAAACATGGATTATATAGTAACTATCGACATATCCTCTAATGTGTTTTTATCGAGTATTTTTCCTCGTAACTATTTTATTAGTTATCCTTTATTTCACAAATACTTGGGAAATGCCATCAACTGTTTGTTGTTATTAAGTAAACAAAGAAAAAAGAAAATTAAATAAAATAAAAGCATTAAATTAAATAAATATTATAAAGTTTTTCTACAATTAAACATAATTAGTAAATTAATTTTATATTTGTAAGAAAAGATATCTATGTTATGTTTTTGTGAACATAAAAATTCCCCTTTCTTGGCTGAGAAGGCCCACGGGATCACTTTCGCTCTTGGCAAGTGCTCTTAATAATCTCTTCGAAAACTATTTTCATTCATTTCATATATGTTTCAAGCCTCGAAAAGTGATACGTAAATAAATAAATCAAATGCATGTTAACTAGACTGTGGTAGAAAGTAAAGAGAATTATTCAATAAACAAACTCAATGACGAGTACAATAATAATTATTGAAGAGCATCAAGTCTCAAATGTGTCAAAATTTGGTAAATTATTGAAATTGCTGGGCATTCGCTGGGAAGAGACCACTTACTCAGGGCATATGCGCAGGACATTTAAGCGGACAATTAACAAAACTATTCAAAAGTTCTCTTCTCGTCATAATAATGACGAAGAGATTTGCAAGAGACAATTTTCAATTAGTTTACAACATTTATTAATTCTGCATTCATACAAAAAATGTAGAAAAATTGAATTAATAGAGAAAATGTACTTCTAACCATTAAGATACTAGGCAGCTTCAAATCGAGCTTCAAATCAAGTCGAGGAAAGAATCTGACGAAGAATATCTGAACAACATGTGCTGCTGTTGCAGTAAAACTAACTGACTAAATACATTTGTTGTTGTAACAAAATATATCTATAAGAGAGGCGAAGAAACACGCTCGACAACCTTCTGTAGAAACATTATTTCTGAACACGGCAGTCAAGACAATGCTTAACAATTTTCATTTCTATACGCCCAGAAGGAAGTTTCAGAAAGCCTACAAAGCCTACATGTTCTTTATCAGCATCAAACTCTGAATCGATTTGGGCATTAGGTCCGTCTGTCCGTCTGCGTAATGTCTGTTGTGAACACTTTCCCGGCCGCAAAAATAAAGTCGGAGGAAGGTCACGGGTACAATGCTACGTAATGTGGGGCCACCTTTCAAAAGTAGTTGCGAAAGTAATAGAAAATGTGGTTTGTTGCGCACTACTCATAAACCATAGCAGATAAATTTACAAAAACATGAACGTATATTTTGTGGGCGTTGCTGTAGTACCGCCAGAAAACTAGAAAAAATCAGCTGCGCCTGCACAGTATTATAGAGTACGAAAGTGCAGTTCTTCCCTTCTCCCTCAGGACCACCGTGATGGGTATAAAAGATTCGGCCACGACCGAATATAATTTTCTTACTTGTTTTGTTTTGTAATTTAAATGACAGTCTCGTCGTCGAATATTAAATTTTTCATTCATCGATATAATTATCTTTTTTTTTTTTCAATCCAACTAAACCAGTTGGACCTGTTACGTTGCTTGTCGTAGAGCTCTTTAAATTGATCACTTATAACAGAAATAGTTCCTTTTTTTTTTAGTAATTAAATATACGCTTAATAACCTTCCCGAATATTACTCTCCGGTCACTTTTTCTTCGATCCAAAAACAAAAAATTGTCCAAAAGACCATGTCTTTTTTGAGGCTGTCACAGTGGTGTGACCCTTTAATCGAATTTTAGTGATTCTGAATTTCAACAATGCAAATATTTTTAGTAATCGTTAGTAGCCTTAGAGCCTTTTGGGCGACGGACGTTCAATCTTATATCTCGACTGTCGGTTTGCTCTGTAAAATTTTATAAAAAGTATTACATATGGAGATCGTGCGGACATCGTCAAAACGAGTCGAGCACAGTATAGATATTGTGCTAATGCTTTTCTCAATTAATTAGGGGCGTAATCCGGCCCAATGCTTATCAAATATTTCTTTCGCTTTAGTTTTTATAAAATTAAAATAACGAAAATAAAAGTTAGATGAAAAAAAAAAAAATTTTTAAATATTTTAACTATGTAAAAAAGAAGGATATAAATAATTTTATAAACATTGTGTTTATTATTAAGTTTAACTTATAGTTATAAGTACTACAATTATTATTTTTTGCTTATTTTTTTCAATAATAAACATACAACCATAAGTGTCTTGTTTTTTTTTTTTTTTTGCATAAAGATTTTTAAATACCCGCAACCGCGACGAATCAGCATAAGGTATTTTTATTTTTCGATCCGTAGACGCGTGCAAAAAGAGATGTAAAGCAATCACATCGAAATAGATCGATATATAATTTCATGTCGAGTTATTCGAGTTATTCGCCTTTCCGCTCGCTTGCTTGCCTCTTTGCAATTGAATGAAAGCCTCAAATCTGTGTGTGAAAGCGTTTTGCAAGCGCGTTCAAGTACCCTTTTCGTATCTAAATAATTTGAATATTCTTCTTAAACGGCCTTTTTGCGTCGAGCGTAGCTTCGTCCTTGTTCGCACTTCTTCTGCGTGAATTTATATCGTAGCGTCGTATAGGAGGCATCTACTCCGATAAGCATTAAGTTGACTTAATTTTGTGAAGAATTGAATTAAGTAAGATGCGGGCTTGATTGATAACGCGACGTTCTTTGTGGCTTACTTCTTGAGATATACGTTTAAGGGAACGAATGTCCACGACGTCATGTAACAGGGACCATAGATGTTAAGATGTTAAGGCCCTCTATAGGTGTAAGTGCGCGTAAATACGTAAACACGAAAATTTCGATCACAGATTTTTGTGACGAAAGGAATAGGCAACGAACCGACATATGAAGGGGCGGCGGTGGTGGGCATCGCAGTAATCGATTCAAGCCGATTAAAGGTTTTGTTATTTGCAAATTTTGCTTAAATTTTAAAGGTTTCTTATTTCCTTGCTTTAAAAACAATTTTATTTTTATTTATTTATTTATCTATTTATTTATTTATTTATTTATATATTTATTTGTTTTTTGTAGTGGGGGAGTGATTATGCGGCATATGTTCTTATCTTTGTTATGTCTGTCGAAGTCTGTCTGTCTCTTTGCTTGTATGTGCGTGTGTGCGCGTGTATGCGCGTATGCATGTGTATTTGTGTGGCTTGCGTGCTGTTATTTAGTTAGTTTTTGTTTTTATGTTCTTTTTTTTTTCATTTAATTATTATCTTAAAAATTATTCAATATCTTCATTAGTTTTTAGAATTTGGTTTTACTGGTTGTTTTTGTTGTTGTTGTAGTTGTGATTAGTTTTTCATTCCTCTTCATGTTTCATGTGCGGGCGAAAAACTCTTTAAAAGTCATACAAATTTTTTAACAAAATATAAATATCTTTCATTGTTTTTCTTATTGATTTATTTATTTATTTATTTTTTTTTCACCTTAAGCAGGTTTTCTTTTTCATTAAAAAATAAAAAGAAAAAGACAACCGACGTTTAATTTCGAAATTAAAAGTTTCCGTTAAAAAAATTCTTCTTCCCGTTCTCGTCGTTTTATATTTTAATAAATATTTATTTAAATTAAGAAAAATTTATGCTAAACTATTTTTAAATATATTTTTGTGTTTTTTTTGTCCTTTTTTTTTTTTTTAATAGTTTGGATTCAGTGTTCTCTTCTTTTTGTTGCATAAAAAATTTAAAAGCTTTTTTCTTGTTTATTTTTTGTTACATTTTTATATTTATTTTTGTTTTTGTTTTCTGTTTGTATGCTAGAAATATGCTCCGAAACCGTTGAGCTGTCAATTTTTTTTAATTCGTTTTCAATTGTTTTTCACCCTTCAGAAAAAAAAACATTCAATAAATTTAGTTTAGCTAATAAACATTTGGGATCTAAGTGTTGTGATATTATGGGTTCGCCCGAAAGCGAATGTATTTTTCCTTTTTTAGTTTATATTTTTCTTAGAATTTATGTAGTTGTGGTTTTTTGCTTTCTTTTTGTTGTTCTTCATTTTGAACGTGTCTGTGGTAGATTTGTTTACGTAAGTAAAGAAAAGATGGTAAGACAAAGTGTGATAAAAGTGGAACAGAAAAAGTTTACATTTTTTTTCGTAAATCTCAGGATGTGTGTGTGCTCTTTGGTGCTAAAAAAAGCTTTTTACAATTTTTTTTTATTGAAGTTCATCGAAGGTATTACGAACGACTAGGTCATCATCGCTCCCATTAAATAATAATGCAGTTTTTTATTGAAAGCAGTTAAACTTATTTCTATGCGCCTTTCACTCGCTTCGTATATTTGATCCGATTAGAGAGTTATTTCTTTGTCACAATCTAAAGTAACAAAACTCTGGAAGAAAGTTTTTTTGGAGGAAACGCTATGAAAAGGCACAAACTGAACGTAATTATTTTTTAGAATGTGTTGTTAAAGCGAAGGGACTGTTGAAAATGGGGTACGGTCTAGGAGAGAAGCTTCCATAATTGTACCCTACACTACTTGTGGTGCAGGGCATATTAAGTTTCGGCAGACGTATCATCCACATCCACACAAGGTCAGGGTGAAACCATCTTTTACGATACTGATCGATTCAGGTCTGTCTGTCTGCCCGTCTGATGTCTGTTCATGTGCTTTTGTGTTCAACCTACAGATGGCAATTTTTGAGGAAATTTGTACACTGACGTATTTTGGCTCAACGCCAAGGACCGCTATTGAAAATGGTTTGGATCGGTTCACCTTTTCGACCACTCCCCATATACGCCATAACATTTTATTTTGAAAAGCCATAAAACGGGAAAAATTTCTCGACAAAAGTCACTGAGTAATTGTCCGTTGACATTGTGGCGGCTGGGCCGCTTCTCATACAACCATTTTAACGAAAATTTAACTTTTTATATGATAAAAATATGAAATTTTCAATATTTCATGATGAAAATTGACACCGAATTTGGACTACGTAGGTCTATTTTTTGGACATCAACGCGTATAAGGATTCCCAGGATGTGTAGACCCTTATATCAGACCCTTAAGAAACCTAATTATTAGTGTTTTATAAAGAAAATTGGTTCGTGGTGGAAATTTGACATAAAAATTAAGTGGACCAAATTTGAACTATATAGGTGTATTTCTTGGACCCCACCCCATGTAAAATTTCTCGTTACTACTAAGCTCTTCAGAAACGCTTTCATTTTTACATTTTTGCGAATTTGGATTACATAGGTATATTTTGTAGGCCTTATCACATATAGCGCTTATCATGAAAATCAAGCCCTTTTATGGAGAGAAAGAATAATCCCTAGTGCTTTTTATGATAGCAAGTGAAAAATAATAAAATTTGTAGAAAGTTCATTCAGTTTGCTAAACTTGGATCGCGCCAGATGACGTTTCGAGCATTCTCTCGAGCATTAAACGTATGCGTTTACATTATTACGGGTGAATAAGTGTACTAAGCGCAGTGGTGTAAGGTATCTAATGGTCGGCTCGACTATAATGTCCTTGCTTGGTTTCATTAACACAGTCTTGGGATTTATTGATTTTACTTTCCCTTAACAGACTGTGAAAAGATGTTCAAGTTATAAATATATATATATATATATATATATATATATATATATATATGTATGCGGGCGGTCTATTATGACGAACGTGACGATTTATTTTCATTTTTATTGACCGCAAATATGCATTTTTCTAAAGAGGCCTGCCATTTGCTTAAATTGCTGAGGAGTTTATCATGCTCATGCTATTTAAACCATACTCTATTGCAAATTCCAAAAAGTCTATTTGATCGAAAGAAACTTTGGCTAAAAGTGTTCGGTCGTAAGTGTTAAAATGTAGGATAACTCATTGGACATGAAGTATATCGCTTTTGGTTTATAATTAATTGTGCTAAATGAAAAGTACAAGGTCTCGGTCACAATAAGTGCCTCAACTTAATTAGCTAAAGAATATGGCAACTCTTGAATTCCTGCAATTCTTTCCAGCGGATATGCCTTTATTTCTTGCTTTACTAGGGCGTATAAAATAGAATGCTTAATGAAAGGGCATTGGAGTAATAGAAGATCATTCGATTTTTCCTGAGTAAGAAGTGTTGGGAGACAGTATTTTAGAGTGTTAAGGATAAGCGGACAAAGGAAAAAACTTTGGTGAGTGCCTATGGATACGCTGTCGTTTAGATTGAAAATGTTTGTTGTCTATTTGTCAACTTTTCGATTATATTGATTTGGATAAACCTTTTAATATACATTCCGCCGTCCGTTTGTCTTTATGGTTTTCGATTAAGCTGCATCACTGTTTTTCTGTCTATTTACTCTGTATGTTTGACTGTCATTTACACATTTCTCGTCAGTCTGTTCCTCACCAGGATGGTTCCTCGTTTAAGTGGATATCACCCGCTTGCGCCTACTCCCTCACCATCTATTTTACTCTGTGGGTTTCAGCTTGTGTCTCCGTTTGTTTCCCCGTCTGCCTTTTCGTCATCCGTTTGTTCTTTTATTCGTCACTTAGTTGATTTCTTTTGAATCAAATGCCATCTGCCCCGTTCGAAGGTCTTAATGGACAGTCTGATGCTTCGTTTGTCAGCCCGTCCATCCGTCCGTCCGTACGTTCGTCTGTTGTCTCTTATTGTTTCATCTTTCCTGATTTTGTTTGCCTTTTCCATAACAGTCTAGGAAATTTTTGAAAATATTAAAGAACATTAAAAAGAGTTATCGGCTATAAGGTGCAATCTTTAAGAGTAAGAATAATTAATTTACTCAGTCATATACATACAGAATTGTTAATACGATGGCGGCGGCTATCTACAATCCGCTTCAAGACGATAATAATTAATTAACGTTACGTAATGATATTTGTGTCATTTGTTTTTTTTCGACTGTAGATCATTGCAGAATATCAGATCGAAGTAGTACTGGTTAGGGTCGCGGTTATGTAGGTTGTTGCGGTATTTCGTATGGTTCGTAATTGAACAGAAGGGATAAGTATTTTTCTTCGATATTATTAGAAAAATTTCTTAATTACGTGTATATACGAGTATGAGAGGAAACCAATATTTTGTCCATTTGAAGTCATTAAATTTATTCATTTATGTTTTTGTGTGTATGTTTTCTTTGTTTTTTTTCAAATGATACTTAAAAAGATGCTCAACTTTATTGATATATTGTTTGTGTGTCTGGCAATTATTATACTATTTGTTTTTGTATTTATGTAAATTAATTTGTGAAACATATATATCTTTCTATACAACAACAAAGGTTTTTTCTCCGCTTTTTTTTGTTTTTCTTATTATTTTTATTTTTCTTTTTGGTTTTATGTTTTTTTTTTTTTTTTTTTTTAAAGTAATTTCTTTTCGTGTGTAACCGTGACTGTGAAAGTTGTTATTCTTTTGTTTGTTATTGTATCGTATTGTAGAGTATTGAAGGGAATATATAAAAATGTGAATGAGTGAATGAGTGAGCGCCTAAGTAGAGTGAATGGGGGCGTTCGCAATGTTTGGCTCTTTGCGAAAAGTTAAAAAAAAAAAACAAAAGTCGTCCATTTAAAGTATTTTTATATATTTTCGGTGAAAATGTTTTCCGTTATCAGAGGAATAAATGAATCGTTTTTTTTTTACCTATAAACATTTCAAATTGTCAAGCCGTCGCTTAGGACTTTGATCACACGAACAAAAAGAAGAAAATGTTAAGAAACCCCGTTTTATTCTTTTGTTGTTGTTTTTTGTTTTCATTTTTTAGTTGAAGGCTTTCGTTATGTTTTGAAATCGCTTCGAAATCATTTTTTATACTTGTGTTTGTTTATTTTTGTTGTTATTATATTAATATACACATTATTGGGGCCATACTCCCTTTAAAGACACTGTACGAATTTGATACTAAAGATATTATGTGCATGTGTTTGTATGTGTTATGTCATTTTAGAATATATTACCTCAAATATCGTAAAGTGTCTTCGTTACATGCTAAGGATATTTCGATTTTGTATTGAGTTTTATCTATTTAATTATAATTATAGTAAATTTGTTCGCTAACGTTTTTAAAACCAGGTTTTTATTTATTTTATTATTATTATTTTAATTTTCTTTTTTTTCCGTTGTTTTTTGTTTTTTGTTCTCAATTTTTATTACGCATTCAATTTATGTAGAATAGAGTATCAAAAGGATTTTATTTATTTATTTTTTGTTATTTTTTCTTTCGTTTTTATTTCCTATGCTTTTAACTAATAATTTACAGCTGTTTTCCGGTGCTGTAGATGCATTTACTTTATAAATGTGTGTGTTAATTTGGTTCGAAAAATTTCGTTAAATATTTTGCCAAAAAAAAAAGAAGAAAACTAAAACTCAATGCAATAAAATATTTACCGAGGAACTGAGTTATTTGCCTTCATATGCTAATTACAGGACAATGAAGACCAACGTGTAATGAACTGATAATGAAATGCCGAAAAGGCAGTTCTTTAGACGTAAGCGAATAAACAAACACAAATTTTGTCATTTCATAGAATCGCTAAAGCAGTCAAATATTTACAGTTTATAGTTAGAAGATATGGAAGAAGAACATAAAAAAAAAATAAACAAAAATTCGTAAAATCGAATGCAAATTTTTTCTTTTTCTTAAACGGGGTGAAGCTTTCAGTATCAAATAGTAAGTAGTAAGTGCAAGATCAACAGCTAGTTACTATTGGAAGCCTATTTTGATCTGATCATTGCGAGCCCTATGCCCAATATAACACGAGATTCACATTAAGGCTTATAGTGGTGGTAGCGGCTACGACTCGAATATGAACGTGAGCACGTCCGCAGCAGACAAACTGTTGCAATAGACATTGATTTACTGTCAATTATATATCACATATCACATATACAAATTTGTAGAAATTGATTAACGCCACATTTTTCATGTGTTTTTTC
>CCAG010022591.1:0-11019 GCA_001077435.1 Glossina morsitans morsitans
CGACAACAACGGCATGCAAACAACAATTGCAGTAACTGTACGAACATGCTTATGCATATGTTCGTACAAAATGCGTTACTTGACCGACAGGAGGTTGTCGTTGCTGTTGCTGTTGCTGTTGCTGTTATTGTTGTTTTTGTTGTTACTGCTGTTTTTATTGCTGTCGAACATTACATGCAGGCAGCCAGGCAGGCATGCATGCAAGTCATTGATCCATAAAATCACACATAGCTTTCGGGGATAAAGAAATGCAAATACAAACATACATAGCCACACATTCATGTGCATGTATACATAATTGTAGTTATAAAGAAAGCAAATTATGATGCAAATAAATATTTTATTGCAGGTTTCATTGAAGTGTATGATCCCAGCACATGAAAACTACAATATATCCATACAAGCAGTAATGCATGTAAGTATATGTAGATAGATATCTTAATACAAATCTATATATATATATATATATATATATATATACATATGCATATATGCATATATGTTATATGCTTGCTTAATATATATAAAAGAAATGAGCAGAGGAATGTAAATGCATTTGTGTTGGTATGCATTCGACCCAAAAGCGTTTATCCTTTTTTAGTTGAATTTAAATTCTGCAAACGTTTTGTTGCATTTGCATTTCTGTAAACGTTCTAAGCACACAAACCTTATACATGCTATTTGTGTGTGTACACACATATTCTCCGTATACATATATATATATAGATATAAATATATATATATATATATGTTTTTTCTATAAGCGCGTGTCTCTGCGTCTGTGTCTTTATGCATTTGTTTACGAACACATTGACAAAAAAACAGCAGCATCCAGCAAATATAGCATATGTACTCTGAACGGACACTGTCGTCTTTTCGAATCTAAAATTGGTATATATATATATATATATATATCTATATACACAGACATGATTTGCTGCTATTGTTGTTTTACTAAATAAATACATGCAAGTACTCACTACATGGTTATCGTTATACAAATAGAAATGCAAATGCAGATAGAAATGCAGATGTCTTCTATCCTTTCTTTTTTTCCTTCCCATGTTTTAAATAATAAAAAATATTTTATCTTACTTTTGACAGTACTACGTTCTCTATCTCGCTCTGTGTGCATATAACTCTCTGATTGTTTGCCTTGACAAACGAAATATCAAATTTGTCATCTCTCCTACCACTTTGACTTTTCCCTTGCGCCGCAACAATAATCATTCATCTTAAGCATCTACTTATGCGTGTCTCTATGAATATATATATATATAGACATAGAGTGTGTGGCTTAAGTACAAAATCAAATCAATGAGAATTTCCCAAAGAAATAAAAGAAAAAAATTTCAATAAGATTCGAATTAAATACTTTAATAAAAGTTTCTTCAATGCCCTTACAGCTGATGTAAAGTAATGCCAATGCCTTGATGGGATACGTGTGAGTATATCAATATAAATATGTATATATGAGTATGTGTACATGCAAAGGTGTTGGTATACAATTTTATTGAAATTCTTTTCATTTTGCAGGTGTCTGGTCTTGTTTGTATGTTACGTTCTTGAGCAGCATACTCTTAGTAGTTTTTAAGTACTTCTATCGTATAAGTGTGGGAGTACATGTGTCTTAGGTAAGTTTTTCTACCCTTTTTTTCCTTTGCTAACTTCTTAAAAGTTAATCATGCTTTTTGCGAATCTTCAGAAAAAGCTTTATAGGATACTCTCGGTTTACGTGAAAAACGTTTCTTCTATTTTTTCTACTGATTACTAATAACGGGGATTAAGATTTCATTTTATACTGCACTCGTTTCGAAAGCATCTAAGTAAACAAATTGGTTTCTATTAATCTTCAAGGGAATGAATGTTTATCACTACACTAAACAAATAACTCCGTCTTGCTTTACTATAAATTTAAGCTTTTCATAAACCATCGCCGAAGATTTTACTTAAAATTAAAAATCAATTAAAGGGGAACACCATTATGGTAGAAACATAAAAGACGCTTTTCGTGAACATTTTTCCTCGATGAGAAAAAAATGGTAATAGAATAATAATAATATTAAAGGAAGTTATTAAATTAAAAAAAAAAACAATTTTTAGGTCATTTTTTATATCATGTATGTGGAAATTTTTATCATCGGTTCTATAGACCGACAGACGAACTTGCTTAACTCAATTCAGTGTTTGATGCTGATCAAAAATCTATATTATTTGTGAAGCTGTGAACCTTTGTTCTTAGCTTCGTAAACGTCGAACTTGGAATTTTTTATTCTGTGTCAGACCGACGGACGGAGTTGCTAAATCGGTACAGATTTTGATGAAGAAGAATATTGGGGGCCTGTGAAGCTTTCTCCTTGGTCTCGTAAACGATTTGGCAAAATGACCATACGCCCATTTGTCGTGGGTGGTCTATAAATATAGTTTTGCATAATATTAGTAAATCCAGCACCGGCACGGTTTTCGCAGCTCATCTTTAATTTAAGGATCTCCGCGGCCAGAAGCGTTACGAGTTACAAGATTTAATCTAAAAAAAAAAAAACAGGTAAGAAAATTATATTAGCTCGTGACTGAATCTTTTATACCCATTACCGTGTTCCTAAAAAAAGGATAAGAACTAAATTTTCATAAGTGGGGGCATTTTATTTCATTTTTCAGGGTGGGAGCAGTTGATTCTTTCTCTATTCAGAATAAAAGTTGAAATTTATACAGTGTATGTGTTGTACTGTTTGAGTAGCCAGCAAAAAACACGCTAGGCGGAAGTACTCACAGTTTTTGTTATATAGGCACGTGAGTCTACAATACGTAGGCGTGTTCTTTGAAAGTTTCGATCCTTTATAAATTCTCTTATAAATTTGTAGGCGGTATCTATCGATATATTTGCGAAGGGGAAAATGTTTACCACAGACGGCTGCACAGACGAACAGATGGGCATATGAATGGGCAAACACAACAAGAATGTGCAGAGCAGAAAATGCGTGGGCCGTCTTCCCATCGTGTATCAGGAAAAAGTTGTATAAAATTTTGTAACGGGTTAAGGACATGTTTTCTTATTAGAATAAATTTAGAATTATTTTTTATAAACTCTCTACAATTTTGGGACAACGTAACTGTCCTCCCAAATTCAAAGATTCTTGTTTGTTCTTTTTTCTCGAAGATTTTTTTACTCGAAAACGTCTCTTTTGCCTCGTTTGTTAAAGAGAGAACCGTATGTTGTAGACTTACAAAGTAATAGAGGAATTGGCAAAGGAATGCATAATGCGCAAGAGGCCAATTTATAACCAGTACCAATCCAATGCCTTGGCGGAGGCTCTGACTACTTTTGAATCGTTCTTAGCTTCATATTTGCTCATCGGTCGTCCTAATTATGCGGTACTAATACGTTTTTGAATGAACATAAATACTTTCTGAACCCGTCTGTTAGTGTAATAGACCAGATAGAAAGGTATTGAAGTGTAATTTCCCAGGAAGGATTTAGTTGACATATGTCGTCTTTTTGGAGAGTTTTGCTTTCTTTTTTTACTTACCACATATTCTTTAAATTTCGACTTTGGAGTTGGCGTAAAAATTCAATGCAAACATATAGCCGATGTAGGGGTGCAAAGGGTTAAGCAAATAAAAAAACTTTGGCCTTCTGAAATGGCGTACACTTAGGTTTCCTCTTGAGTAAGGTTGCCGTACAATCTATTATATAATTGTCTCATATAAAAATGTCTTTCCAGAATTTAATGCTAAAGGTTATGATCTTCGTTGTAAAAAGATTGCTTTAGATGTTTCAATATCAAAGACGCCGACTTGAAACTATTAGAATGGTGTGGAACCTTTCTCAACTTTTCTTTTAAATCTAGGGTGTGTGTTCGAAAAAAAACTTTATCTTATGCTTCGCTTCATTTCATAAACTTTCAATGCCGTTTGTTTTATTATATTTGTAAATTTTATTTAATATGCATATACGTACAGAGCTATGTCTGTGACATATTAAAATAAAACAACAAATTCTATATATAAAAACTTGAAAAACAAATTCCTAAGAGATTTGCATTTCAATATTTACCAAAGATACTGAAGGTAGTTAAAAGATAAAGAGATAGAGAGAGAGAGAGAGAGAGAGAGAAAGAGACAGATTGAATGTGTACGTGCGGGTAGACTGAGTAAATAAATAAATTAAAAGCAACTAATTGCTTAAATACACTAATGGAAACTTAATGAATTTATCAAGATTAAAGATTTTGAAAAGTTTTTCTCCCTCCTTGACATTTAATGGGTGTTAAGAGCTCATGCACGGTACGTATTCTAAAGAACACGAACTTTCCAACAAAGGCAACCTATGATGTAGTCAGCGATGTTAAAATTTTCTCTACAGAACTTTCCTAGTTTCTTACTGATATTAAAAGTAAACAGGGCAAATATATATATATATATATATAGATTCATATATCTATTCTGTATACGCGAAATAGTTTTGAGAGTGCATGTGTTCATGTACGTGAGTATAATTGATTGAATAACTTTTACTATTTATTTGCCGATATTCAATTCATTTCATTTCTATTTACTACCACTGAGATGTTTCTTTAAATATCGCGTACACTTCTGCTTATGGCAAATATATCCCGATTTCCTTCGCTAAATAACAGCGTAAATGTGAATGCGTGAGTGCATTTTTGCGTTCTTGAATTTCTTAAAAAAATAAAAATTCCATGTTAAAATATATTGAATTCCATAGTAGGTAGGTAGGTAATCAATGAATTGTTGTTCTCAGGTTGTTCTTATTTATTTTCACGGAAACGTAGAATGATAATTTAAAGTTTTATAAAATTCTGCTTCAACTTACAGCAAAGGTGTCAAAGGTCTTTGACATGCGTGAAGAGGTAATTCTAAGACTTCTTTTTATACGTACTCTTGAAGCAGTCAAGGTCAAGCAAAATATGATAGAAAGTTGATTTTGATAATGCCTTAGTGCCACAATCATGATCTAAGGCTATGTTTTTAACATCCATGAACACTGAAGGCGTAATAAAATCTCGAAGATAGACCAGCTTTTTGTTATTCGCATCACTTCACAATCATTGTCTGAATTGGTTAACTTTAACAAAATTAGTAAAGTTAATCCAAAATTTTTGGTAAAAGTGCGATATGATATCGTTTGTGGAGGTGTGTAACCATCTTACGCGAAAATTTGCATCCAACTTTTCGCGCAAAATATGATGGTGAGAATAATATCAAATGCTTATGGACACAGTTGGCTCCGATCTGCGCAATACCAGGCGATGAACTTTGATGTTTTGAATCTTAATGTGCGGCCTTTGAACAGCCTTTGTTACTTGCGCTTCTCCGAGGTCATTTAATAGCAGCCGCACAATATTTAACCACCTTATCCGAAAGTACAGCTTCTCGATACGAGAATGAAGCAAAAGATCTGTCAAACATGTACTAGGTTACGGATTTCTGTGAAATTGGGCTTAGGTTTATCTTATGTGGCAATAAAATCATTTCCTTGTTCATAGTCTTCTCGCTCCTTAAGCTAAAACTTAAACTGCTAAAGTTAGACTTGTAGTTTGTTATATTAAAGATATGAATGCTTAATTTATGGCATGGATAGTTCTATAGACACTATTCGACGCATATGCGATAGAAAATACCAATGAAAACTAAATGCATGCCGGCTCGTCCGAAAATAGGATTTACAATTCATAAGATATGATATGTTGCAATTCGGATACATTAATATTCATAAAACAGTTTGCGCTTAATTTTCATATTCTGTGCAGTGCGTACTATTAACTGAGAGTTATCTAAATGCATCGTGAGTCAACATAACCTCAAACAAAAGTTTGTTTAAATTAATATATGTGCATATTTATGTGTTACGAGAAATGAAAATTCATATTTTCATTGCGTATACAACATATGTTATATGTAACAAAAAAGTATCCAAAATGTTTATTTGGTTTGCGCTTTTTTTTAAAGAACTTTTAGCTTCAATTGAATACGAAATGTTGGTTTCAAATGAAACCATAATAGCCTTGCTCTAGAGCATATTAATTCACGCTTTAGCCGAACATCTGATAGAGTAATTCGATTGGATTCTGCCATTTAGAACAGTTGGAATATACTTTGAAAAGGATGTGCGCTTTCTCCAGGGCTTGATCGTTTCTTAGATCAATTCATTGGATGTTTGGATCTCATTCGAAACGAGTGCTTTCAATAAGATTAAAAGATCGACTGGCAGCGTCAGTCAGCCGAAGAGAGATAATGAACGTGACTTATGAAAATCGGTGTTCGTTGATCTCCTTCTTCTTGCCGCGCACATCAACGATTGCGGACGTGTCCTCTGAATTTATTCGGTTTAATTAATACTAAGTAAATTTCTATTTATAATAAGTGTAGATATATGCTTCAGGCACACATTAAGAAAGGAAAATATAAATGAGTAAATATAATGAAGGGTAAGTGGCTCATCCGTGCCATGGATGTTGAATGTAATCGACAAGGGCATGAAGACGGGCGAATTGAATAAAGGTTAAAAGGAGTAATTACACGTGGAATTTGTAAGACACCCTACGCAAAGAGCTATTAATAGAATTAATATGGAATAGTAAATGAGAAGAGACATTAGGAAGTGAATCTTTTAGAATGTTAAACTAAATGGCAACCGTTTATGGTGTGTATAAAAGTATATTCGCGCTGAGTAAAAATATTATGTAGGTGCTTGTGCGCACATGGGTCCCATAAGGAAAGTTAACATATGCCAGTCATTACACGTGGTAGGATTTGAATAGTTTCGTCCATCGAAGCAATTAGCACATTTTCACTTAAAGTACAGTTATTAGATAGATTACAGATAGTTCAGTTATACATATAATCAAAAAAATGTACACCTCCTTTCAGCATAAAAGGAAAATAGACCCCATACCATGTATTAACAAACTTCTTGATTACTTTGAGGTTAGCTTTGTTCTAAACAATTGGAAAATACCTCCTAGATGTGCGACATCATTTTAATTAACAGGATTACAAATCCTGTAACTACTATAAACTACTGACAACGAAGAGAATCAACATGTAAACCATATTTTCGTACAATAGGAACTATTTCTTCTTTCCTCTTTTTGCATTTCATACGATTTGTGGTACAAGGATATATTAAGTTTGTACAGATATGTGCAATACCCGGAAGGACATGAGATAGACCCACCATTTATTATACTGATTGATTTGCGCTTGTCTTCCCGCCTATCTATTATTTTTGCCTATGTGCAGGCTGAAATTTTTGATACGCTGAAGAACATTCTGGCCCTAGGACAAACGCTATGGGAACTGATTCGGATCAGACCAATTTTTTTGATTGTTTCCCATATATCGTCTGAGTTTGAAAAGTCTTTACATGAGTAAATGCATTAAGTGAAGTGGCGTACGGTATTAAATGACAGGCCGTGGCCCACTATATCGTTCTTAATTGTTTCCGACTTTAATGAAAACCGAACGACTTTATTAAAAACCAAAAGCCGCACGCCATACGATCTTGCAGACTTTTTCAATATTTTTTTGCTTTAATTTTATTTTCTCTCACATTTAAGGTAAAATAATTGTGTTTTTTTTTTTCGTAAAAGCTTAAGCTGATTTCCTTTATTTACACTTTAGCCGGGTATTCTTGTTGTAATTAAATTAAAAGCATATAAGTAGTTGTAAACGTTTACGTAGAGTCTTTATAATTACATTTAATGGCATTTCATTTTATTTGATTAAAGATCAATTACTTTTTCATTTAAATCAATTCACTTTTCCAGATGATGACAAATGTATACTATAACTATATTCAGGTTGTTTTTCTACTTTTCCGTTTTCTCATAAAGTTTTTGTAATGTCGTCGTCGGTGACGTTATCGTCGTTGACGTAATTGAAGCAGAAAGCAAACAAAAATCGATTATGACGATAATGATGATAATGATTTCGCGTCGTTGCTGCTGTTGACTTTAATAATGTGATAAAAGGTTTTACATGTTTTTTTTTTTTTTTATTATTATTATTATATTTTCTATTTTCTGCTTATATTTGCAAATTCATTATGCACGGAAATATTTACAAATGAATATCGGTAAAAATAAATTAAAAATAAATTGATTGTGATATAAATACGAGTTTCATCTGAAGAACGTGCTGATTGGTACTTACTTCAAATAAGGGAACAACAATTTAAATGATACATTTTCAACAAATGTGAAATTAAAGGAAGTTTTATACACTTTTCGATAATGACTAATCGAAAAAACCATATTATAACAACTTTTCCAAGTATTTCATCTCATTAATTATGCAGAAAACTGTAATGGTTTTGATATGAATTTTGAAAACTTACTTATCTTAATAAATTGCTTTTCAGAATTTCGTTGACGACGGCGTGGAATGTAAATGTTACTGAAAAGAATTATATGTCAAATGTTTTTTGTGCCCATGACCGAAGGATGGGGGGTATATTCATTTTGTCAAAACCTTTGCAACACCCAGAAGAAAGCTTCACACGCTCCTTGAAGTACATTTATTCTTAATTGGCATAAAATTCTGAACCAATTTAAGCGTGTCCGTCTGTCTGTGTAATGTCTGTGATAAACATTGGGCATAAAAGAAAAAAGTTCGTGTTGAAAAAGTTTGGTGTTGAAACGACTTTACATATTCTTTTCCTTAATAATCTTGGATTTAAAGTTGTCGTCACAGCGTTTGGTAAAACAGGTCAATCTATCTTGAGCTTGGACACGGACATTGTACATATTTTAGGAAAAATATATCTTTTTAATGACTTGGTAGCTGTTTTAAATTTTCTAGAATATATGGGAAAAATTCTTTACCTCATAAAAATTTTGTTCTTGAAATCTCAAGCTTTTTCGCGAGGCGCTCATGAATGGCTTCTTGAGTCAAATGAATAGCTTGTAAGAGAGTGCAGCCTAATGTCTTATCTAAGTTCCCTTAGTATCCTAACAGATAAGTTTAGAAACTATTTATTTTTCTTTGGAAGCACTTCCAACCAAAAACACGTCCCTTGAAGTGAGGAACATGTCTCTAATAAATTGCTGTCGTCCTGACACTTTTTATTGTTTTTCCAAAACAAATGTTTTTTTTTATTGTTTACTTATTTGCATAGCATTCTTATCAAAAATTATTACTCTATTACCTTCGCTTTCGTCTAAGAAAAAGTTGCCAAGAAAGTTATTCTTTTAGGTTGTCGTTCGGTCAATTGAAAGAATTTCTACACTAGATCTTTATTTATTTATTTATTTATCCCACTTATACAGAAACTCAACTAAAACAAACGACAGTCGAGTTCAAATGACTCTTAAAGTAAATCTTAAATTAATTATTATTAAAAAAAAAAAAAACTTAGTATAAGTACAATAAAACAAATAAAAGGAAAAAAAGAAAAAAAGCATGTACACAATTAGCACAGAGCCACACCCACAACCGGTACAGAACGTAGTTGCAAATGAACCCCTAAGCCATCGCAAACATGCATAAGCTTGGCAACCGATAATAGTTAACAACAATTAATTTTCGAATCGTAGTGACTTTTTAGGATTAAGAGCTAGTTTAAGTACGACATTGGAAAATCTCGTGTATTAAGCAAAGTTGCTTTAATGGACTTTAAAGTGTCCGATAATGAAAAAAGGTGATAAACGTTATTTAGGTTCTTGAGCGGGTTACACAGCTCATAATTATATTTACAATGACTAACCTTAACCAAGGTAAAATGCCTAGAGAAGCGGTTAGGAACATTAAAACTTATTTCTCCAAGTAATGACGGCGAGTCAATAGCGCCGTTTATTACTAGGCGAAGCAAACGCCTAGAACAAATCTACGTTTTTCAAGGACAAAAGAAGGAACCTATTTTCATAGGGGGGAAGAGAAGCAGACGGATCCCAACCCAAATTCCTAAGAGCAAACAACAGGAATTGCTTTTGAATAGATTCAATTGAGTCTACATAGCACCTGTACGAGAGAGACCACACAATAGAAGCGTACTCAAGTATAGGCCTAACCAAACACGTATACAGCCTCTTGGTAATATACGGATCATCTAGCTCTTTGGACCACCTCTTGATGAAACCAAGAGCGGACCTAGCTTTGCTTATCCAAAACTCAACGTGGAAATTGAAACGTAACCTACGGTCAAAGAGGACGCCTAGGTCTGTGAACGACTCAACGTCCTCCAACTTGTGCGACTCTATAAAGTAATGGGTTATGAATGACTTCCTTCTAGAGAAAGAAAGCTTCTTACATTTATTTAGGTTTAGTGTCATATAATTTGAAGAGCACCATGCCACCAATTTATTTAGGTCAGTTTGAAGCTGATGTGATTGCGATTCTAAGGAAAAAGAAGAAAACAGTTTCACATCATCAGCATACATTAAGATCTGGCTAGATTTAATCGCCGAAGGCAAGTCATTAATGTATAGATTAAATAAAATGGGTCCTAAGTGGCTACCTTGAGGTACTCCTGACGAAACGTGGAATTCATGTGAAGTGGTGAAGTTAAACAAAACCCTGAATGACCTATTATGCAGATAAGAGCTTATCCATTTCACTAAATGGGAAGGGAAGCCAGCGGCTTGAAGTTTAAAGATAAGTAATTTGTGGTTAACCAAATCAAACGCTTTGCTAAAATCAGTGTATATGACATCAGTGCAAGAGCCATTGGAAAATGCCTTGAAAACCTGACAAGTAAACTCTAACAGATTATTGACCGTAGAACTTCCTTTTCGGAAGCCATGTTGGAGTGGAGAAATATATGATTTGATGGCAAAGGCCAAACGCTGAGTCAGAATTCTCTCAAATAGTTTAGGTAAAACACTTAGCTTGGCAATGCCTCTATAGTTCTCCACGAGCTGTCTACTCCCACTGTTGTGAATAGGAATAAGATAACTACTCCTCCAACACGAAGGGAAAACACCTAAATTCAGGGACAAATTAAAAATCTTTGAGATAACATCACAAAGCTCAATAGCGCAAGGCTTAAGTACACATGAT